>OMNZ01017620.1:0-30738 GCA_900303255.1 Lesueurigobius sanzi
TTTATATTTTTTTTGACTCTGAAAAAATAATAATACTTGTGTTGTCCCATCACACGTCTCACTGACAAAACTTTATTTCTTTTCTTCATTTCTGATGTTCGGGGGTAAATCTGTATGATTTATGTCTGTATGTGTCTTCATAAACAAACCAATTTGTGCTGAACTGGAAAAAGACATTGGTGGATTCGAACTCACGATCTCGTACATACAAAACGGGTGTTCTACCACTGAGCTAAGCAGGTTGTAGTTTGTTTGGCCACAGACTTGTATATATCAAGCATGGCCCTGATAGATAAAGGTGTGAACATACAGGACAGAGCTATCGTGATGATTTACAGGTTCTATTTAATGAATTATTTTGTGATCAGGGCAGATTGGCAGCTCCACAGGATCTGCGCCTCTGTGTGTGATTGTGGAGGTTTATTTACATCGATTTATTGAAGCGTGTTTGATTCAAGGGCAGCGGCCGTAACTTCCTCATTCAGTCTCTGCCTTCTCCAGCTACAGTTGGCTCCTCCTTCAGCCTCCGCTGATCGCTTGACGCAGGTGAAAACGCTCATACGTTCACATCGTGCCGCTCAATCCGCGTGAACGCCAACGCTGAAAGATTGACGTGCGTCATCGCACGTTCACATAGGCTTTACATGGAAGGTGGTCGCGTTAGGTGTGTAGGCACCTTAACACCTTACCTAACTACTGAACGGTGTTAATTTTGTCGACTAAAATATAATATTTAGTCATAATTTTAGTCACAGTAATGTTTTTGCTATCTAAAATTAGACTAAACTAAATTAAAGTTAGTTCATGAGACTAAAACTATGACTAAAATCTCCATATATTTTCGTCGACTAAAAAATGAAAAGGGACTAAAATGATCCAAACTTCAGTGACTTCATGAAGCAGACAATATTATTAAATATGTTTGAAAACAATCATATAAATGTAAAGTTTACTCAATATACTTCAAATTTAGTCGACTAAATTTACGTGGAATTTTTTTGTTGACTAAAATTAGACTAAAACTTGATTTTTTTGGACAAAATCTTGACTAAATTTAATTCCATGGCACAGGTTAATGTGAGTGTGGAGAATGCAATATAAAGTGAATTTGCGTGGCTTTATAAGATCAATGTGTCATTATTAATATTATTGTTTGTAATGACAGGTATACCCGAGGACAAACTTGGCTTCCTCCTCCAGAGAACTCAGAGACACACGCCTGACAGAGTGTGCCAGTGAACAATAACAGGATTTATAGACATTCCTCTGAGTGTCTTGTAGCTGTTAGCCTGTAACACCCTCCTCATGTTTCTACCAATAAACTAATAAAAAAAAATATAGAAATATATGTGCCAACTTTGTCATACGTTGATATAGTAAGACCTATATCCTAATCTAAACTTCTATACCTTGGACAGCTACATTTAGTTCACAAAATGTCTCATGTATTCATAAAGTTTTAAATATAATAAAGTTGAATCTTAGTTTTGTTCTGTAAAAAGTTTGAAATAAAATATAGGCAGTACTTGTCAAAAATTAAGACATTTGCAAAACAAAATGAGACCAGAGGAAGGAATAGAGGACTAGCTGAGATTTGGAGCTTATTATTGGGAAAAGAAAAACTGAAAGATTTATTGACATGTTTGCGTTTCCAAACTGCCCAGAGCTCCAGGAGGGAGGATACCTTTGCACTTCACACTCCAAAATGCTCTTCCACATTACTTTAAATCAAGCAGTGTGTCTTCCAGTCTGATCTAAAGCCACGCGAAAGGTCAGGCGCTCCTTGACAGAGAGGCCTGTGAAGCCCTGCACAGCTGTTAGCCATCGGTATCAATAGCTGTCCCTCTGACCTTTGCAGAAGAGTCCACTCCCAGTAAAACGCTCACAGTGGCTCTGTCCCAGCAGTGTCCGGGCACAAGGTGATCCCCCGGCCCATCAGGAAACAGGGGGTCAGCGCGGTCAGCCCTGATTGTCGTAGCCTGTCCTCTAGGAAAACAAAATAAGCAAATATTTACACCAACAGGAAGCGTTCCACTAATGACTCTTAAGTGAGGCTCTGTCAGTCAAAGGTATTTATGGGCTGAACACGACCTATTATTTATAACTGAAGTTGTTGATATTTAAAGGTACTATACCTGATCTTTTTACTAGTAGTGGAATGACCTTTGTTTTGCCCTACTTCAGTATATTGTAAACTTTGTGGAAATAACACCGTGTATCTAAATATAAAGCATGTTTGTCAATTTCGTGAACATGCAGGCTACTTTTCTTGCATTTTTTTGACAGTGACCCTAAAAAGTGACGCCGCAAGTTGTGAAACATTCTTATAAACTCATCTCATCTGGGGTTTTTCCTTGCCGAGAAGGAGGGTCTAAGGACAGGGGATGCCCCAGGAGGACAATTAATACACTCACCGTTAAACCAACCATTTTTTTCTTGTGAAGCCCTGCGAGGTGACTTTTGTTGTGATTTTGGGATATGCAAAATAAATTGAATTGAATCTCTATAAAGAAATGGGATGTTAGAAATGTGTTAGCAAAGTTACGAAAAAAGTTTGAATGCAATATCATACTATTACTCACTCCCTCTTTCATTATATTAATTATAGTTATAAAAAAAATCAGGTAGTGTTTAATTCCAAAATGACAAGTGCTCTATCAAATAATAACACCAAAAACAAGTATAAATCAAGTACATTTTGGTCAATATATGTACAATATATATACTTTGCTTTAACGTCTGTGACAGTGGTTTAGAGCAGTGCGTGTCAACCTGGGGGCACAAGATAATTTCAGGGGGTCGCCAGATCATATTGAAGGCATATTCCCTATGTGCTGTACGGCAGTGGTTCCCAACCAGGGGTACAGGGACTCCTGGGGGTACGCGAGAGCTTAGCAGGGTATATTTCGAATCATTTCCAATAAAAAATAGGATAAAACTGAATTGTATTTTTGGTTATTATGCTTAAAGAAAACGCATTTTACTGTAAACAGTGAGAGTTTGAGAGTATTTAGCGTCTTTTATCTTATAAATAGGAGTTTTAGTCTTTCATTTTCTAAATAATCAAAAAACCATTGAGGCAGGGGGTACTCTGAGTAAGAATGAAAGACCCAAGGGGTACGCAAGACAAAAAAGGTTGGGAACCACTGTTGTAGGGGTCGCGAAACAGCAACAATCATCATATTGGGGGTCACCACAAAAAAAGGTTGAGAAACACTGGTTTAGAGGGTAGAGCGGGTCGTCTAATGATTGGAAGATGTGGGATTCTATTCCTGGCTCCCGCTGGTGACCCACAGACTGTTGTGTCCTTGAGCAGGACACTTCACCCACTGCCTGGTAGTCATAGGGGCCGATGCCCCAGAAAGGGCAGCCTCGCTTCCATCAGTATATCCAGGGCAGTTGTGACTACAATAGTAGCTTACCACAACAAGTATGGAATGAAT
The DNA here is from genome assembly GCA_900303255.1 of Lesueurigobius sanzi. Lineage (NCBI taxonomy): Eukaryota > Metazoa > Chordata > Actinopteri > Gobiiformes > Gobiidae > Lesueurigobius > Lesueurigobius sanzi. Next base: position 3,444 of record OMNZ01017620.1, read on the forward strand.
AATGCAATGTAAAGCGCCTTTGACTTTCCACAAAAGCACTATATGAAACCATAAAGTAGAAGTATTATTTTTATGATTATAACTAAACTAAAAAATATAGTAGTGACCCAGGGACTATCCTGGCAATCGATGAGCAACAGCATAGAAAGTCCTTGAAAGTGTTGACCCAGTTTGTTGTTTTTATCCGAAGAAGTGCCATTGAGCCAAAATATGTTTCATGTTGTTTATTTAAGAAGAACGCAACAAGACATGCCATGGATTCAGATCGATCAGGGCTCTAAGAAGAATAAGAGCAAATACATAGAACTTTATAATTAGTGGGTTGGTCCTAAATATGAACAAAAGGCCACGTAATTGTTATCTGTGTGTGTGAGGCATGTGTGAGCTCATCCTCAGTCTGTCCTTTCCCGCAGTCAAGTGTCTGAAACATTATGTCCTTGGGAGTCTTGTTTGCTTTACAGAGAGAAAGACTCTAATGCTGATCTGATTCTAAGTGAGTGTGCCCCTTACAAAAGTCATCAACATCATCTTTATTAACAAGAACATCGAAACACCTGGTGAGAGGCAAAATGTCTTCTACCATGCAACCTAGCTCGGATTATGACTTTTAAAACCTTTGATATTAGGCACTCTGCTGTTTATTTAATGACAGCGTCTCATGTCAGATTAAACATGAAAGCTTTTGGTCGGGATTTTTGTATCTTCCAACTAAATGCAGCATGCAGGAATTCCTTGCACTAACTCAAAGCCCATTAATGTTGCTTGGCTTCCCTCCAGCCATGTTAGATCAAGCATAATAACTTGCGAGTTTATGGACCTTTGCTCCCCAAATGTCTACCATGTTGCTAATTGCGTACATCTGTGGCCGTGTTTTGATGTTTTGTCTGAACGTGCAGCTGTCCGTTTACTTTCCAACAGCCCCTGGTTAGAAGTGGCATGTCCGAGCGCTATCTGTGCCCGGCTTTTTAATCGCGGCTATTAGAATGTGTTTTGTCATGCACCTGGAGGCTATCGCTGTGTTCAAATATCCATCTTAAAACTGACCCTCAATGGGAGGATTTGCAGAGTAAACAAATTAATGATAAAAAGCAGTGGTTTCCAAAGTGGGGTTGTCTTCAAAAGGAGAACACTGAGATCATTTTCAGATATTTGTTAAATTTTACCACTTCAAATCAGCATCTAGCCTACAGTTGTTGCTATGTGTTATCTTATATGTACATTTTTGGTTGTAAGACATTACGTTGTTTTGAATTATTATTGTTATTGGGAGTCCACAGTGGGATCTTTAAAACGATAAGGGGGCCTCAACAATACAGACTTGGGGAATGGCTGATATAAAGGAAAGCCTGTGTAACAAAAATGCTATCAGATTAGCCAGAGTAGACCTTTTCAGTCTGCAACCTTCTGGATCCTATGCTATCTTTTCTATACTAATTGTTATATGCAAAGAGCCACAGCTAATTTTGATTAATATGTTTATCGAGATTGTACTAAACCAGGTCTAAAGTAGATCTAAAGTTTAGACCAGGACTAAGCATGTCCAAACCAAAGAGCAGTTAAGAGTAGGGTTAGAAGCATGCAGCTTTAAAACCATAAGTTGCACATTCCTGCTCTGGACAATCTGGTGACTATCATCTGGCCTATTAGGAGACTGTCCCAAGTATAGTGCACATCTGAAAAGGACTTATGTCTGCGAAACAAGCATTGTATTCTTTGCACTGTTCCCAAACCAAAAAAAATCTAAAGGATTGTGGCTACAAACATCGCCACGTCACTTCACATTAATACTTTGCTATACTGTGTTATGGAAAGCCTCCTCTAGAATAGGATTCTTCATACAGTATGTCTCTGTGAAGAATAGACAAAACAGAAGCATATATTCACAGTAATCTAGGCTTGCTTAAGCTAGAGTTGCAGTCTGTTTGTAGTGCAATAAGGATGCTTTTGCTTAGCACATTGTTTAACATTGATTAATTGAACTGGCTTATTTGACTTGGACTCTTGAGCCTGCCGTAACAGTCCAGTGGTTTGTTTGGATCAGATAGCGGCTGTCTACTGTGTGCTCTGGTAGTGTCATCACACGAGGGATCAGTGTAAATGTGCTCCGTGGACACCAGTGAAACCCGATACAGAGTAATTGTTGGGATAAAACGTGGGATTAACCTCTGCCATTAGCCATATTTTGTGAAACAACACACACTTGAGCTGCCTTTGAAATGTCTCCTTCTGGACTGCAGCCTTTGGAGAGAGCAGTCGTCAGATGTTAGTGTAACTAAACAGAGACTAATGTCATCTCTGTGTTCGCTAAAGCTGTTGTTGAGGAGATAACCAGTACCAGGACGTCCCTCTGCTGGACATGACATCATAGATGGGAAATGCTGCCACTGGATTCTGCCCTTTCATTTGTTTTTGTATGTAAAAAAAAATCTCCCGCTGTTTTGTTAGAGCACTTAGTACATCAAAACATTTGTAGCTGTTCGACCACAAGAAAATGTGGCTATTGTTATTGTATGTCTGCTTCCAATGCCGTTTCTTCTTTGTATTAGAAACAAATTCAGAGAAGTCCATATTCATGAACATGTCAGAACAGATTTCTGTGGTCACAGCTCTTGTCACTTTCTTCACGTGAGCAAACACACCACATGTTTGTGTGTCAGAGTCCTTTTTCCCTTTTCAGACATGTTCGTGTGGAGCTGTTGTGATAGTTTGGACCCTGAAGCGCACATTCCTTTCATCTGGGACCCTCTGGCTGAGCCCCACCTCTCACTGTCGCTGCCCCAGTGTGAGGGGGCAAACAGATGCAGCTCTGGCAGATGGCGCCCAACTCAAATCAAGTCCATGCTTCAAGTCCAATGTCCACTCGTCCAGACCGTGGCCCCAGGCATGATAATTGAGTTTAGATCAAAGACATTTGTGCCTTACTAAAGGTCCAGAGGGCTGCTCAGTTTTTAGTAATAACACAAACACTTCCGTCGGTGACCTTCACTGCCCTCTCCACCTTCCTCTCCCCGCGGCACCCAGCCTCAAAAACTAGCTTTGAAGGCTTAAGTCGTCACATACGCCAGAAATGCGAAGGCAATCTTTTCTAACATGGAAACATTCTCACATACACACACAGGAAGACATACATCTTTAAGATCTCAGTGCCATTTTTAAACATGAATCAATTAATATTAAAAATAAATTAATCACCTTCCTTCGACAAAAAAAACATTCACGCAATTGCCAGTTTGTGAATTAGCTTGGGTGCCATGGTTGCATTTTTCAGTTAGAACATGGACGGTAGGACAAATTCCTGCAAAGCTGCTGAGTTTTGCTGCTAATGTGAATGGCAGAAAAAGTAAAGGAATATACCTCACAAAAACCTTCTTTATTAACAGCGCTTTAATGTAAAACCAAGCAGCTTTAGCAGGAATTTGTCCCACCGTCCATGTTCTAACTGAAAAATGCAACTGGAAATACTGGCAACCAGGCTAATTCAGAAATTGTCAATTAAAGACTTAAATAAAACCAGGCTACATGGAATAAATAGCAGAGAATACATAAAACTAGTTCTTGTGGAACTTTGCACTCATTGTGAATATTTGGTACGGGGCGCCCCCTTGTGCTCATAAAATGTAAACAATGTCTCTTGAAAGTTTTCAGGAGTCCATAAAATATATGTAAGAAATGTGAAAAAGAAGAAGAATTAGTCTTGAATAAATTACTTCCTCCTCCTGGACTTGTACAGCCGTCCGATGGTGGCGCTGAAGGGCCGGGCGGACCTCTCGCACAGAGACTGACGTGTGTCTTCGTCCGAGTCCTCGTCCACGTCAGCGGAGGACATGGACAGGGAGGAGGTGTCACTCAGACGCTCACTCTGGACATTGGGACAGTCCGGACTCGAGACATGAGGACAGTCCTGAAGAGACGCCGAGGACAGAGACACCTCACTCCCCTCACTGTCTCTGCCCAGGCCCTCCAGATGAGCCTGGAAGGTCAAGGTCTGCTGCTCCAGGGACAGGAAACCCTCCTGCAGCTTGTCAATCTGAGCAAAGAGGGAATACTATCAATACAGGGCACTTTTGAATTTCAGAACATTTTCACATCTTAAAGGTGTATTATGTAACTTTTTAAGTGAAAAAAAACCTTGATATCAGTGCGTATTTGACTTTTTAGCGACCCAATGGCTGTATGAGTGTAGCATGGCATCCTTGCTTTCCTTCACAGTAGCTTCTATAACGCTCCAGGATCAATTGTTTTTAGGATTTCGTACCAGAAACCACTGAGATGGAAAGCCATAGTACCACTCAAATATCAAACATGCACTAATAGGCCAAGATGTTTTTCTACTGTTAGCACCAAGAGCGGGGGAACATGTGGTTTTTAATGTGTTTTTAATCTGTAAAGCACTTTGAGTTGCATCTTTGTATGAAAAGCGCTTTATAAATAAACTTTGATTGATTGATTGATTGATTGATTGATTGATTGATTAGAGGTTACTTCTCCTTCTGGTTTACTCTTAAGAGACCCATGAGCATGCTCAAGTCGTTATTAAGCTGATGACGATCTTTGGACTAAGATCGAAACGTCCTACACTTCAACTACAGTACAGATGATGACTGAAGAATTTTTGCCTACGATGCACTAATATCTTTTTTATTTCCACTTAAAAAGTTACATAATGCACGTTTACAATAAGAATTAAAGTTTCATATTCAAGCAACTTGAATAATGAACATTGTGTGCTGGCTGCCATGTTGTTGCTAAGTTCTGACCAGAGGGTTGAGATTTTTACACACATTTTAACACAATGTAGTTTCCAAATTTATGTTCCATGATTCTGCTGACAAATGATATTTAGATTTGCATCCATTTATCTTGTAATCTGAATCTGTTTTCTTGCGAACATAACACTAGGTATATAATGACAGATTAATTACTGAAGGATAAAAATAGCTCATGAGCCACAACCCTGTCCTTCAAAATGACTGAGAATAATTATCCCTAGTGAAACCACTGCATCATACGTATAACCTCTATTCCCCACTGTGTTTTTGGATCTGGTTACTGGAACATGTACTTGATGTGAGCTGAACTCATCCCTAAACTCTTCTTGAAAATATAAAAAAAAAAAATGATCACAAAAAATATATATATATGAATTAAAGTTGTATATTCAGAAGTACAGAAGATAAAAGGTGTAAGAAAACATTATCTGGGTTGAATTAAAGCGATATTTTAAAATCAGAACAATTGTATAGCCACAAACCAGCCCCTCTCTACTAGCAATTCAATCAATGTATGCTTGTATCCCCCAATATCACAACAACAGTTGCCTCACAGAACCTCAAGAACAAGGAACAACTTCAACAGTGAGACAAAAATAATGAATTAGACAAGAAAATGTAAAAATTTTAAAAAATGTAAAGTAATTCAGTGGACAGTGAAGCAGCAGATGGATAATTGTCCCTAGTCCGTAGACTTTAAAAGAAAAAGAAAAACTGGACCAGAAGAGAAATATCGAGGAGAATGATGCAACCAACATGAATTCTAATTGTACTGTCTACCTTCTCGGCCACAATACAATGCCGCTGTGTGTACAATACCTGTTCAATGTTGGACTGGAGCAGCTTCTCTGGCCACACCGACTCAATACTGCCATTCACAGCTTGGCTCACATTAGCGTGGCTCCATGTCAGCTCCTGAGGACAGACAAGACATTAGTCAAACGCTCCGATAAACAAACATGTTTTTTTTTCCGGGAGAAAATACAACTTCACCTGCAGAACGCGAATAGTGTCTTTTAGATGAGACTGGCAGCGTTTGAGTTTGTTCCTGTACTGATCCACCTCTGTCAGCATAATCTGTGGAAAATAGGAGTTAGATGCATTTAAGCTGACCGGAAACAACAAAAGTGACAGGCAAATGTTGGTTTGCAATTTATAGTTTTGGTTTCCACGACAATGTTGAAAACTTGAGTAAAGACATCAAAATCTTTAATCCTACACTACAAAAACTAAAAATCAAGCATAGGTTTAACCTCTTAAGACCTAGAGTCCCCGAAAATGGGGACTTTTTTTTCAGATACAGTTACTGACCTACGTGTTTTACGCAGAAAAATATTCCAAAGTTGCAAATTAGTGACAGCTGATGTGGGATTATCCATTTCTGTTGTTATTTCCTACACCACAGGGAGGGAAAAGGCCTTTTTGCGGAAAAATGTGTGTGTTTTTTTTTCAGGCGGAAATTCATTCAAACCCATGGCAACCTCATTTTATTGCCAAACAACATAATTTATTTTTATTTCACTTCCATCGTCATCCCAAAGCTCTACCAAATGTGTGGACACCAAGATTAGCCATGTACACCTATGATGTAAAGACATGATTTTTGGAGAAAAAGGCCTAGGGCTTAAGAGGTTAAATTACTTGAACAGAGAATATTACAAGACCAATTTTTAAGTGAATATGATTAGTTTGAGTCATTTAAACTAATCTGGATACTCATTTTTGTCAGAGTGGTGTCTCTTATACAGTATTTCTCTATGGTTGTTACTCGTTACCTTGACGTCTGCCTGGGCGGAGGGCAGCTCTCGGGCTTGCTGCGCTCCCTTCCTGCACAGTGTGACTCCGGTGTGCATCTCCTCCAGCTGAGCCCACAGTCGGTCGAGACCTGGCTGGACTTTACCCACACTGGTCTCAAGACTGGACTGGACCTCCACCAGCTCACTCAGCAACAGCACCCTAGAACAGCACAGAGGGGTAGGATTTAGACGACCCAGTCACATGGAACTACTTAAATATCCTATCTTATGCTTTCAAAGTCCACACTCAAAATTCAGGTCTCACTGCAATTCATGATTAGCTATTTGGCCTTAAGTTGAGTAATTATGACTTACCAAATTAAATTTTCAGCCAGTGGAATAAGTATTTTGAACAAAGAATCATGTTATTTCAAGTAAATTTAGGTTTTAGATTAGATGGTTTTGTTTTTCAAATTTAAGTGCTAAAAACTTAACTTACCTGCTCAAATCAATGGCAAATATACTTATTACGAGAAGAAAATTCTGGTTATTTAAAATCTTCTTGGTGAGATTTTCCAGTGTAGTCTGTTTAAATGGTCATATGTTCAAGCTTTATTGGCTTATGTCACGCTTATTCAATAATAATTGTGTGGAAGCGATAAGATAAGGCGAAGAAAGAGGAAATTTGTCTTGGGCTACAGTGCTGTTCGTCTGCTCACACAATTCATACAATACATACAAGTCAGATCATTCTCCAAAACAGAAAAAATACCACATCTGCAGTGTCTCTAAAGCAGTGTTTCCCAACCAGGGGTACAGGGAACAAACTGAATAACAATTTGTTGAAAACAAATTGGTAACAATTTGTTGAAAACAAATTGTATTTTTGATTATTATGGTCAAAGAAAAGGCATTTTAAAACATTTAACTGTCAAGAGTGAGATTTTGAGTGTATTTAGCGGTCTTTTATCTGATAAATTTGAGTTTTTGTCATTCACTCTCTAACTAAATCATCAAAACTGTCAAAGCAGAGGGTACTCGAAGAATAAATGAAAGGCCCAAGGGGTACGTGAGACAAAAAAGGTTGGGAACCACTGCTCTAAAGTATTAAAACATTCCCCAGACAGCATTAGTTTGACTGTTCTGATGAATTATTAAAAAATATGCATCCATAAAAAGAGCATCCTTCAGAATAAAGACACTCTGTTAAGAAGTGCCAGTTGGCGACGCCGTATCTCAGACAACTCTCAAAGTCAGCATTATAGAACATCTTTATCTCCAAACAGCTGCAGGCATCTCAAAAAATACAGTCTTTGAGCTACTTGTCCACACAAAAGGTCCACATGGTCACTCCACTTGAAACTGTTATCAAACACCACGCCCAGGTACATAAAGAGTTCACTTGTTTCCTTCCATCAATCACAACAAGGTCATGCACTGTTACTATTTGAATCGAAAATCATGAAAATCAAAAATGTCATCAAAAATGCCACATTCTACATTATTCAATTCTTATTTTGGGTCATGGCTTGTCATACTGAGGAGACGGTGGGTCCCAATGCGGTACCAGTTGAGAACCACTGCCTTAAAACAATGTATATGCATGGAAAACAGGCACAGAGAGGCGTGAAGCCATTTAAATCTGGCTAAAAACAACAGCTGCCAGCTATTTGGTAAAAGATGATAGCAATTTGAGAGCTGAGAGAGTGATGCTGTCTGGAATAAAAACACATAGGGACGCAATCACTCCAGAACATGTTTTTGATAACAAAAACTTCAAAGAAAAGTCATTGTTTTACTCACCTCTGCTGTAGATAACTGAAAGTAAGTGTCACTTTCTCAGTGAGCCTTGCATCTTCTTCAATGTCTGCCGTCTCCCCTGGGTCGGTGTCAGCCTCCTCAAGAGTCTGACACACAAACTGAATTGGAAGAGAGATGATTGGTTTCAGAAAAAGTAATACACCTTTAATTTCATATTCACATAATGCAGCCTGAGGGCATTTCCTGACACCCACATTTTGACATACAAGTCCTGCTAATGCACTAATGCTTTCAGACATGTGAACTCTTGGGCAAATATGTTGTTCACAGTGTATATGTAAACCAATATTATCAATAGGTTGTTTTTTTTTTTTTTTTTTTTTTGTAATGAGCCACTCAAATCCCATAGTAAACAACAGGAGACTAAGTAGCTCATGACAGACATCATATCTCTGCTCTGGTTGAATAAATGGAGATGACAGGTGTCTATGGCCCGCGGCTAGAGTATCTTGTATGCTGCTGAGCGTCTGGTGTGATGTGTGTAATACCAATAAGAGAAACCCTCTAATCTATATGCAGAGAGTGAGAGAAACACCGGAGATGACAGGCGAACGCTCCAGGCTATATAGACTGTGCATGCTTTTCGGAGGTACGTGGGCAGCCCCTCTCACCTGCAGACTGATGAGTAGCGCCTGGATTTGGGTCACAGAGGGGTCCTCCAGTGGCTCCTGCAGCACGCAAAGAAGCAGACTGTCGGCCAGCACCAGCGCGAGAGGGGTGTGTCGACCTGGTCTGCTCCGCTGTACAGGTCTGAAATACAGGTAGGTGATAGAAACAGGTTACAGTCTGGACTTTAAGCCTCCCTGTAATCATAAATAGCTGCTTTACATTTGATTTTATTACATGGGTACTGACGTTTGAAAATGTATTCTATCTCTCATACAATATAGAGATTTACCTTGAAGAGAAGTCAGGAACGTCATGTTGAACTTGTAGAGAATGCTCTTTCTTGATCTTGAATAAAGCAAAGAAGTAAAACGAGTGAGTACAGATTAATAGCATTCTCAGATATAGTAATATAGTTCAATTGTAGTGGCCATACCATGACAGGCTTGTGGCGCAGGTGGCTCCTGAGCGCATGAGCTGCAGCCGCCAACAGTGCCCACACCAGGCAGAGCGACAAGAGGCCACATGCTGAAAGGTAGAACTCTTGCGCTTCCACCTGGCAAACTGTCCACACTGCAACAGCAAACACAGTCCAGAGGCTTTTCCAAGGGGGGGCTTTCTGAGAGCACAGCCGAGTGAACTGGGACTGAGCAGCCACCAGGATCTCTGACCATGTCCACCTGTAGGATTATATGTTCAACAATTAGGAAGGAAGACTGGTATGACTGATTACTTTTAATTGTGTTGAAGTCCAAAAATACCAAAGATCACGTTTACAGGAGAAGAGCTCACATAACTAAATGAATATTAATATACATTACAAGTCCCATCATGGATGATGAAATAATCTTTGTCCATAGCATAAGAATTGTACATTTTGTGGTAATAGCCGTAGCTGTGGTGGTAAAGAAATGTCTTCACATCTCCTTCCATTGCATCCCCAGGGCTGCCACTCAAACACACAAATCACAAAACATGCACCTACCCTCTCAGTGCAGTCATTTCAGCCTTCTGGTCCTCCTCCATCCATTTACGCTATAGTCCCAATTCACAATATCTAAATCTCTACTTTGTCCATCTTTGTGTTTTGAAAAGAGTAGACAATGGTCATCTGAGGCATACGAAGACAATTGTCACGAGAGAGCAGCGAGTACAATGTCGGTTTTCATGTTTTGTATGTAGGTGTGAAGCTTGTCAGACAGGTTGTACGGGAGGACTGCTTTTTACTGGGCTCAACCTTTTCCCCTTGACAGCATTCTTGTCAATGACAAGAATGACTCAATCGAACTGATGACAATTGTATTAAGCTCGAGCCCTTCCCCTCCTCCCATTAGTATAGCAGACAGAACACTCCCTAAAACAACAAGCAGCGGTATTCGAGAGCTATTATAGGAACACTCCATGATAATTATTATGATGATGCATAGAAAGGTTTCCACAGTTATATCTACAGTATGGGGCTATTCGCCTCTGTAGACTATACTGTTTTTTTTAAGTATTAACTTAAAAAAGTAAAGACAGATTCTACATGGTGAGACACATTCTAGATGGTTCCAAGCCTAGATAAACCAGAATGAATGAGTATTATGTCAGGAAGGGCATTCAGTGCAAAGTCAAATTATGTGAATTATTGCAAAGAATATTGATGCTTTACAGCATGGGTGCCCAAAGTGCGGCCCGGGGGCCAAATGCGACCCTCAGACCCATTTTTGGTGGCAAGCTTCTTGTCGAATTGGCACACATCACCAGAGATTATCCTTTTTCTGCAAGTTCAACAATTCTACACAATTAAAACTTAAAAAATACAGGACTAAAACAAGGATAAGTACAATTATATATACTTACTTTTAGTCTAAAACAGGACTAAAAGTAGGTCTAAACCAGGATTAAACCAGGACTAAACTATAATTTAACGAGGACTAAACAAAGCTTTATCCAGGATTAAATCAGGACTAATCAAGAACTAAATATGGTCTAATCTAAGAATAAACCAGAACTAATCCAGGTCTAAACCAACCCTTAACCAGGTCAGAACAGGTCTAAACTAGGGTTAAAACATTTTGTCTCCAGCAGGTTAGACTATTGTAACAGCCTGCTCACTGGCCTGAACCAGGAAATACGACCTTATTAGTCCAGAGCTCAGATCTCTGCACTGGCTTCCTGTCGCTCAGAGAATAGACTTTAAAATAGCTCTGCTTGTTTACAAGTCTCTTCATGGTCTAGCACCAAAGTACATCTCTGACATGTTAGTGCCATATGAATCATCTCGGGCTCTGAGAACCTCAGGGAGTGGTCTCCTGCTGGTTCCCAGAGTCAGGACTAAACATGGTGAGGCTGCGTTTCAGTTTTATGCAGCAAAAATCTGGAACAGTCTGCCAGAAGGTGTGAGACAGGCCTCAACTTTGACAATGTTTAAATCTAGGCTGAAAACGGTTCTTTTTAACTGTGCATGTCAACTGAAAGTATTTTATCTGCACTCTTCACTTTTAATGTAATTAGTTAATGATTATATTTGTTTTACTGATTGATTGTATCTGCTTTCTTGTAATTTTATGAAATTGTGAAGCACTTTGAATTGCCTTGTGTATGAATTGTGCTCTACATATAAATTTGCCTTGCCTTGCCTTAAAACAAGGACCAAATCAGGTCTAATCCTGGATTAAAGTAGGTCCAAACCAGTTCTAAAATAGGACTAAAAGGAGACCTAAACCAGGATTAAACCAAGACTAAACAAGAACTAAATATGATCCAATTTAAGAATAAACCAGGACTGATCCAGGTCTTTGGCCCTCCAGGTCGTGTACACTTCAATATGCGGCCCTCCATGGAAAAAGTTTGGACACCCCTGCTTTACAGGGTGTGAAAAAGAATAATGAAAAGGAGCAGTATCTCTTTCCAAGTCACTTCATGGCAGGTTTATTTTAACTACCACATAAACAAAAGTCTGAACAAAAGTGACAGGAGTCTCTCTGTACATGATTTCATACAAGTTACTTAATACACAGTACTTAAGTTAAAAGCTGGCCTGGACCAGGAACGCAAAACACCACATAATCTCAAACTAAGCCACGGAGCACCAAAGCAATTTCTATTGTAGCAGTCAATGGTATTTCAACATTCATTATTGTAAAATACATATACCAGTATATTCATGTACAATGAATGAAAAAATTCACATTGTGAACTTTAAGTTACTGCAAACCTACTGTATTTATTACAGTTAGCTCGGTTAAGGTGCTCATACAGTATTTCCTTCATATCAAATTGTCAGTTTATTTACACAAAAAAGTAAACTGTTGATATATGAATGTAGTGAGGTACAGTACACAGGGGTGTGCCCAGACCTTTTTCACAGGGGTGGCCCTAGGGGTGAACATATTTGAATTGATAATTGATTACTTTCAGCACTCGTGCTTATTCATTGCTATTTTTGCCATATTTTTTATATGTTTGGGAATAAAACATGAGCTAAATTGATTTAAACTCGACCCCCATACAATGCCTTGGCCCCTGTGAGTGAGGTGGGATCTGCAGCGCCCAATCAGATTTCACAACTCTGACCATATGATGTATAAAATTTAATTTTACACATCTTTATGACCCAAAATTCCCAACTTGTGCAATATTTGAGAAAATACAAAGAAAAAAAAAAATATATATATATATAACACTGAAATTTGGTGAATTCTTCAGCCAGGCCAAATATCCTTAATTTTACGTCTTAAATCGTTTAATAATCTTAAATAATAATTTCATACTTTTATACAATAAGAATAATCCTGTGCTGCCCTCTCTCTGGTTCAACCTTACTCAGTTTAAAGTATGTTGTATCAAAAGGTTTGCATTTGCTTCAAGGTTTTGTGATGTGAACTTCACTGGCCCCGCTGCCGTTGGTAGTCGTGGTGATGATGTACTGGGTAGTTGCCTGCTGATTGGTTGATTGTGTTTCCAGGTGTTCACTGTGGCTCTGGGCGGTGGGTTGGGACACGGCCTGTTTGGCGTCCAGCTCGGCTTGGCCCTCTGAGATAACGTAGTGTGTCTGTAATTTTTAAATAAAATAACAAAATCATGTTTAAATTATACAAAAGGTTGAAGATCGTCTAAATTAAGAGGTACAATGCCCTGATCAGAATCATCTGAATGCCATTAATAGTTCCCAAAAGACTAATAGTTTAACAGCAGTATTCATTAAAAGCTTACTTCAACTAAAAATGCAGGCTACGGTGGTTTCCCTGTGCAGTTATGGAAGCTGGAGTGTTTATTTGAGCGATTGACGCATGTCTGAGGAATCCTTCACTGTCCAGTATTAGCGGGTTTGGGACTGTGGACATTTCTGATGTACATATCTCATATCCCCGCCCCTAGGGGCGCAAGCTTCCCCTGCTGACCAGTAAATCCATATAAGCAGCCTTGGACACGTCACTTCACCATCACGTGACGCTTCTGACGAAGACCACAGGAAGTAGTTGAAACTAGTCAAGCAGGTAAACAAAAACCTCCCTATTATTGTAGTATAATTGTTGAAAGTATGAGAAAGAGCAAGCTGAAGCCACAATTAAGTTCTCCTCTACTCTTCTAACCCAGTGGTTCCCAACCTTTATTGTCTTGGGCCTTTCACTTATACTAGAAGTACCCCCTGCTTCGATGGTTTTGCTCATTAGTGAGAAAGTGATTGACTAAAACTCAAATTTATCAGGCTAAATACTCTCAAGTTCTCACTCTATACAGTTTATTCTTTTTAAGAATAGCTTTTCTTTGAACATAATAATCAAAAATACAATTTATTTTTTATCTGAAATGATTCCCCGTACCCCTGGTTGGGAAACACTTTTCTAACCCTATGATCAAGACCCCTCTGCAGCATTTCCATGGCCCCCTCAGTGGTCACAACCGCCATGTTTAAAACACTATTTTATAATGGTTTATCCCTATGAAAATTAAAACCATTCTATGAAAAAATTATAATACATCCCTTAAAATATGTTTTATTTCAATAATGCTATATAATTATCTGCTGAATACAAAACAGAATTAGGTTTTCTTACCGTTTTGACCTGGTTACTGTTGACCCCTGACACAGGGGTGCTGGCCTCAGCAATTACATACTGGGCATGAGGTAGCGCCATCATCTGGATCTCAGATGCTGCAAAAGGTAGAACAAATACAGAGGAGTTTTTCACATACATTATTTCACACATACACTTTATAAAAACAGGACTGAAACTTACAGTATCCCCTGTAGTTCCAATTCCCTGGTAAATAAGCATGCTGCACTGCCCCCTGTTGCTGAGGCTGAGAACTGCTTGTCTGGAGACTTTGCGACTGGGATAATGTGACTGGGGTCAGCTGAGAGGGACTCATCTCCTGGTTGGTCTGTTGGGAGGAAGGGCTAAGAGGCTGTCCAGTGACCTTAATGAAACCAAGTGGGTCTACTGTTATTTTGTCATGTTATGTCATAAAGTCGCTAATGATAAAGTACAAGGGGTCACCTGTGAGGTAGCTTGCCCGTTGCCCGAGGGCTCCGTAACCTGAATGTGTTGCACTTGGATTGAATGCTGACTGTAGCCGTGTGGGTCATGAAGCTGGCTCACGTCAACTGCCTGGTGCTGCGAGTGCGGGGAAGACGCCTGTAAAGGAATATCCATGACGTTATCCATGTACTTTGCGGCTGATCGTGTATGAACTTGGATGTACGGTACTTACTGGAGCGACCTGCACAACCTGTAGCTGGATGTGCTGGGGTTGGGCCAGGTTTCCTCCAGCCTGAGACACGGGGATGTACTGGATTCTTTGGTAGTCTCCCTGCGCTGTCCGATAATCTGTGGTCAGCGTCTGCGAGAGCTCCGTCATAGCTTGTGTCAGCAGATCAGTGGTCTGTGGTAAAACAATAAGCCCGTCTTAAATAATTTGGCAAAACAGAACAAAGTAGTTAAGTTCACTATGTGTTGTTCTTCTTACCACAACAGCCTCAGCGGTTTTCCCATCTGTAGTACTAATGACTGCAGGAGTACCACTGATAACTGCTGTAGTTAGTGGAGCCTGGATGGTGGTACCAATCTGGGCAAACTCTGGGTGCTTTTTGCGTATGTGCTGGACCATTTTAGTCTGACAAACAAGAAACAGGCACATGTAAAATGAATGGTTTGGTCTTCAGTCAGAAGAAGTATCACTAGCATTATGTTTGAGTCAGATAAGAAAAATATTCATATTATGTTTGTATCGTACAAAATCCATTTGCAGACTTAGATAGAAGCTGTATCATGTTTTTTTGCGATTGGGTCTCTCCTAGTCGCATGAGGTGTGAAAACTTTCTGAACCTACAGTAAAGTGTTTGTTCTCTAAAGGGTATGGAGTATTTACCTTGCTGCTGTACTGCTTAGCGCAGTAGGGGCAGCAGACAGGAGCTGTGGCTATGGTTCCTGTCAGCTGGGTGTGTGTACTCAACATAGGATCCGGTTCACCGGGAGCAGCTGGACGCAACTTTCGAATACTTGGGGGCAACTCCGCTCCAGGGTGGTTTTTCAGGATGTGTGCTTTCCTCTTACTGGCACTTTTGTAGACCTGTGACATACAGTTACATTGATACAAGATTTGAAAAAAAGAAAAGTATTACCATAATCTCAAGGCATGAAGCACTACCTTATCACAGTACTGGCAGAAGTAATCTCTGTTGGGCTTGATTATCGGCAAAGTAAGTTCAGGCACATCATCAATACGCATTTCTGGATGACGCTTAGATAAATGATTCACCTGAAGCAGAAACAAAGTAAGTCAGTACACAGAAAAAGTACTGTTCAAATTGTTTGTTCTGGGCCTGCTCTCACCAGCATTCCTCTCCGTCTGAAACCCATCATGCACAACCTGCATTTGAACATGAAGCTTTCAAAGTCTGTTGTCGGAATTTTCATTTTAAGGGCTTTGGCTCGATGAATTTTGTCTGCCTTCTTGGCTTCTCTGTCTGGATTATGCATTCGCTGCATGTGCTCCCGTAGCTTGTCTTTTCTCTTTAAAATACAAGAAAACAATATTTTAAAATACTATTGTAACATAAAGGGCACCGGGCTTTAACAATGCATATAGGATGTTTGCTACCTTAAACTGTTTGCCACATGTCGAACAGAGAAAGTCCTTTCGATCTGAGTGGCGTAACATGTGCAAGCGAAGTTTGTCCGGCCTGCAAAACGCCTTGTCACAGTCCGGGCACTGGAAGACCTTCTCTGAATGAAAGCAGCGAATATGCTTCTTCATCTGTAAAGCACATAATGAATACGTCTGTAAGTTTTCAGTCGTACAGGAGTTGTCCATTGTAGGCAAAGATTCTTCAGTCTTCAACTGTACTCTGTAGTTGAAGTGTAGGATGGTTCGTTCTTCACCCAAAGAGCTTCGTCAGCACTGCAAAACGTCCTACACTTCATCTAGAGTACAGATGAAGACTGAAGAATCTTTGCCTACGACACATAATGAATAGTTACATAAGTGGGTATGGCCATTTCATGTTTCAATATTTAGCATTAGCAACAACTGTGATCGGTAGATTTTCCTAATTTCATAAAGGAAAATACAATTATTTAAGCCAAAGGTCATGCTGACTAACCTGGATGAAGTCAGTAAAAGTCTTTTTACAAGAGGGACAGGTAAAAGTGCCATCAACAGCATGAACTCCAATGTGATCTTTGAGCAGGTCCAACTTGTCAAAGGTTTCTGGACACAAGAGGCAAGTGTACGAGCGGCATTCTGTGTGCAGCAGCAGATGTTCCTCCAGAGCAGAGTCACTCAGGAAGCTCTTTGTGCAAATGTGGCAGGAGAAGGTGTAGGCTTCTCGACCATGGACGCGCAGGTGCTGTTCCAGTTTGTCTTTTTCACGAAAAGCTTTGCCACAGTGAGTGCATTTGAAAGGACGAAAACTCTTTCTGATGAAAAGGTGTTGCAGCGCTGCATTCTGTAATTAGAAAAAGACAAAATGATACCAGCAAATGTCAAGGTGATTAAAATAAGCATGTTTGAGCTGATGTAAAGGGCAGTATGGGAGGTGGAACATTCTGAAATGCTGTTCAATGTGTACACAAAAAAATCCATGTTCTCTGCAATCCTTTCAATCCCACTTACCTGCACATCCACCTTTATAGGCAGCACACATTGAAAAAAGAGACACAATCGTGTAAATATTGTTCGCGTATTACTACAGTATAACGCTTAAAGCGCACATAGGCAATTACGCGTTGTTATTTAAGATATTACCCTCATTTAATCAATTATTTTTACTCCATGTTAACCTCTCATAAACATGACATTTTAAGTACTGCAATGTATTTTGTGTATTAAGTATTGTGCTCCTTACACGTATTCTCTTGGCGCGGCGCATATCCTGGGATGTCAAGTGGGCATCCGACCCGCTGCTCTGTGAGGGATCCTCTTTCAGCACCACGATGATCTCTGAGGGAGGTGTGCCAGATTCTGGGACTGGTACCTCCACAGATGATGCGAGTTCATGCTCAAACTCTGTCCCAGGCTCAGTCTCTAGTTCTGCTGCCTTCAGCCCATTTCGAACTTCTCCCAAGTCCTCTTCATTGTCCTGCTTTTCACTCAGTTCAAGCATTGCCTGTTTAAAAGCAATTCAAGACATTTGAAATATGGCTTTGTGTTGATTTGACAGAAAATGCATACTGTACATTATTCTATAGATGCAGAGAAAACAATGCACTTTGGTAAATAAGTTAAATTTTCAATAAATATAGAGATATAAGTTATGTGTTCTTACAGTAGTCTTCTCAGTAGTATCTACAGAATCCAAGCGTATAAATTTGGCAGGACGTCCTGGTCGTTTTCCAAATCTCTTTTTGCCTCTTCCTCGACCCCGCCCTCTGGATCTACAATTAAAATACAATTAGTCAACAGGCAGTAAAATTGTGAGATAGCAAACTCAATAAAAACAATACCTATTAATTGTGGCCAACTTGTCGTCATGCATATTCAGATGATGCTGCAGCTGTTCAGAGCTTACAAATCGTTTGTTACACTCATAACAAGGCCAGTTCCGTTCGAGCTCCCGTAGTGCTTAAAAAAACAAAACAAGGACAATTATCAATAAAGAAAACTGTAAACGACATGTTACGGCATTAACTGTAAAATACCCTTTCTTTCTTCTTCTGTAATACTGTGGATCTTCTGACTTGCAAACTCAGCATATGATGCAGCATACCACACCTATAACGAAATATTTTCAAATTAATGAGACTTTCAAAATGAATTCAGACATTTGCGCCAACAGACGAATAACAACTATTATTAACTGCAGGTCACAGACAAACCTTTAGTTCCTGTTTAGGTTGGATGTTCTTTATAGTTGTGAAAAATATTTCAGGGCCGTATTGATAGGCCACCATGTTTTGCTCCAGATGGTTCTGTGCTGGTCTCACAAACATCATCCAGTTACAGCTTTCCTCGTCAGACAGCTCATACCACATGTCATTCAATTTATCTGCTTCTTTTTCTGTGTCCAACAAGCACAGCTAGAGAAGAGCATGTAGTTTTTAGTTGCACATACTTTAAAAATACATATTGTGAGAGACAATATTATTCTACTTTGAGATGGATGTAGCTGTTCTGGAGTTTGCTCTGATGGACAAGTGGACCTTCCAAAGGCCCAAACTGTGTGCGCTTTGGGATGCGTCTTTTTGAGAACACACCACCGAGAAATCTGTCCATGTAGAGAATTTGAGGAAGGCTGGCTCGGGCTTTAGATAATACTGGCCGGTTGGGAATGGGATGCAGAGGACCATGCTTTAAACAGACAGACGAGTTTGACATGTTGCACTCCTCGCACCCTATGAGAGGAAAAAAGACACATTAGGGACTTCGTTTAATGAAATACTTGAAGCAAAAATGTGACTCACAGAGTTTGTGAGGATTAAATTGCTCTTGTTGGCGAGGTTCCCAGTCATCCATCTCTGAATCGTCTTCTTCATCTTCATCAGAATCATCAGTGGAGTCTGTAGCACCGAGAGGACTGGAGGGGACTTCCGCGAAATCGGGCATGGAGGTGAGCTGGTTGGACTCAGAGAGCTGCTCCTTCAAAATAATTGTAAAAACTTGATGTAGGACGTTGTATTACACATCATTTTGCATGACTCAAATAAGTGCAAACCGGTGGTGGAGGCTCAAGGAGAGCTTGAGGAGCTTCTGCTACATTACTGAGAACATGTAGATTAGCTGCATTCATGTTTTGACCACTAGGAAGCAAAACAGTGACCTACAAAATCAGATAATAAGTTATCATCTGCAGTCATTTGAAAATTGTTAATTTTAACATAATATTTTCATAATGTTACTACCTGCTGTGTTTCACCATCCTGCTGAATGTAAGCCACTTGAGGCTGGTCAGCAAAGACAGTCTGCACAAAAGAACAAAACAAAAATGAGCAAACCCAAAAACTACACATTATAAATACATTACATTCTTACCTGAGAGCCATCTGCAGGATGAATGTAGACCAAGGTATGCTCTGCAGACTCCACAGAGGTGTAAGAGCTTCCATCTGCTGTATACACTACTTGCTGTTGCCGGTCTGCCTGATCTTCACTGTACACTATCTGAGCAACTGTACCACTTTCAAAATGTACCTACAACACAATATAAAATTAATGACAAAAAGCAGACAGTGTTTTTTTTTTTTAATATATAAATTAAAGCAGCAGTCACATACTACTTTACTACTATAATACTTTAGAGTTCATGGCACAAACCATTGGTTGCCAAGACCAATAAACAGAACATCAATACTTTGCACCAACCTGTGTGCCAGTGTCACTGTCCTGACTCCACACAGCAGACTCTTCCTGCTTGGTTTCCATGGCAGCACAGCTCCAGGCCAGTCACCTGTAAATCTAAGGATCCCTATAAAATTAAAGGTGTTACGAGTTTTCCTTTCTAGAATATTTGTATTTCTATAATCATTGGAAGAAATATTATAATGTGTTTGTATACAGGTAGCAATGGCATAACATACTGGAGGTGCAAAGGGCAGGTTTATTTAATCCAATCCAATCCATTTCTATAGCACATTTAAATAACTGTGCTGCACGCAATGAATTAAAAAACATAAACATTTAATTCCTAACTAGTGTAAAATGTTTCAACATGTATTTATTTATCTATGTTTAACACCTAACCTGAGGTAGCACAAACTCCACATTTATGTGGCATTGCAACAATTCACGAGCAAGTCAGCAATGTCAGGAGTTTTTGGGGAGTGTCAATGATCAGATCAAAATAACCCAACATGTGCGCTCGTATCGTTTGTGTAGAGCACGGTCGCGTAGGGCACTCAGCGGGTGTACGAAGGAAAAGGCGGCCTGTCATTGCTAAACAAGGCCACCGTAAAACCCGTGCAAGGTTCTCGTCGCTCAAAATCAAGACTAAAAGATTCTCACATGGTGAACTTATTCTAAAAAGATATTTAGTAGAATTGCTACTAAATTCAATCCCCCCTATTTGTACCCTGCAGGTTGTCGGTCCCAAACGGACCATACCACAAAAAATAGCGCTAAAGAAACCCGGGCATTTACAGCGCTGCAACATTAGCATTACGGACACATATGTGCACTCTAGGGCGATCTGCGGCGTAAATACTCGTAGTAAAGCCCATTCACGACGATACAATGAAGTAGTTTTATGTGTGAGTATTTATTAAGTGACAGACGGTCCAGATTTTTAAGCTAACCCACCCGTCCCCCATTCTAGTTGAGTCCAGCCCTTCAACCGTACTGTGGAACAAGGAAGAACAGGCTCCATTTTGGGTGGGACTAACAACAACAGCTACACGGAGAGACATACGGTTCAAAAAACACATGTTATGCCACGATACTACTGTGGAAATAACACACCCAATGGACCTATATTAGCAGAGGGACTACTAAAAAACAAGCTACGTTAATTATATTGTAGCAGTTGCCCTACATCCATAATTTTGTAGAAACCACAGAAGCCGGTCTTACCCCAGAATGGTAGCTGCAGAGATGGCTGCATTGCATATATTAGCATAATCTACCTAGCAACCATCGGGTATGAGAACCCTGATTGGCTGTTTATTTAGAAGAAGCTCAATAAAATCCTTTCTGGCATAATTGTAAATAAATAATGGTCATTTGATACATTAAAATCAATAGATATTAGTGTTCCATTATGAGTGTAAATAATAGTCTCCAATTAGTATGATATCAAGCAAAATTGGGCAAATATAATATATAATGTCTGTATTTATGCTGTTGTTTTATTATCTTTATTTTTTATGTTTATCTTATTCTATTTTCATGCTTGCCCTTATAGTTTATAGTATTTTAATAGTTTATTATTTACAACTTTATATTTCATGTTGCACGATTGCACTGAAGAACAGTCCATGTTGTGAATCCTTTCACTGACAATGGCATTAAAGTCTATTCAAATTCAGACAGATTCTGACTCTGTCTGCAGCCTACTATCTTAAAGGAGTGATAAAAACCCTGAGTTAACTATCAAAGTGCTAAGTATTAATTTTCACATAATGTTTCAAATTTGGTGACCATGGAACAGTATCATTCACAGTCAATGCTCAATATTTGAAAATATCAATTGTGATACAGAGTATAAGCTTAATAAATGCTATAGTAAATATTACCACAAGATGGCAGCAAGTGGGTGACAATTTCCAGTGGTGATCAAAATAGCAAGTCAAGTAGGTTTTTTGTTGTTGTTTTTTTTTAGTATATACCACTGGTTTATTACTCAAATTAAAAGTAAAAGTTGCTAAAATATTATTTAAGTGAGTTCTTTAGTGTCTTTATTGACCTCTGGCTATTTTGTAAATCTTACTATTATTTTTTATTTTTTTTACAGACTGTCCTGCCCAGACTGTAAACAATTTCAAGTGTAAAAAAAATGTCTTCGTATTTGTCATCGAATTTACACACCTGCATGGGGAAATTGTGAACACAACACATACCAATATTTGAATAAACATTCAACCCGGCCACAAGGTGGCGATAGTGTGTTACTTTCCTGGAGCATGCCTGTGGTCTAAACAGGGCACGGATCAGGGAACAGGGAACAGAGGGAAAGAGGGAAGAAGGTGGGGAGGGGAGGAGGCACAGGCGGCGCGCCACACACTCGGTGCACATTTCCAGAGCAGGACGAGAGCACAGTCTTCTCTGGAGCTCGGCTTCAAAACAAGCGGAGCAGGAGTCGTCCCGCTCTCTGCAACACTTTATTCCCTGAACGTGATCAGTCCTTTATTCTTGCTGACGACACGACATTCCAAGGATTTAAGGATATAACTTATTTAGAGCAGCAAAAGCTTCTGAAGATGGGGTCAGTCCCAGCGATATCTGTCCTGTTTTTGGGCATAGTGGTTCCTTCTCTGGCCGCCTATATTGAGGTATGTAATCTTATTATGTGCGTCTTTTATTTTGTCACGTTGCTATTATTGCGCTTGAAATCAGGGCTCTGCATGTTTTTCAATGTATCTTTGGGCCTTGGCTGTCGTCCCCACCTAAATGGGGCACGTACATGCGACTTCAACCTAAATTAATTTAACGTGACTGCACCGGGATTAATTAGACTTTTATGACATTGACTGTTGGTGTGGTTGAAAGAAACACTGTTTTGGGGGATTTGTATTAAAGAGTAGCCTGAGTGATTGTCCTGGTGCCGCGCCGCAGCCTGTTTGTGAGAGTTGGACAATGTGGGCCCCGGAAGGCTCTGAGTGCTAGACCCACAGCTGGAGTGCTGCAGGGATCAAATGGAAGACAACAGGTGCTTTGTCATGTCCTGAAGGAGACCATACCCAAGCACTGGGGCATACAAGGCCACTACAGAAGGCTACTGTATTTCACTGGTTGAACCTCATAGAACCTGTTTTGGAGCAGTCCTGTTGGAAGTATAGTTCTAATAATGTGTCTATATGGGAAAATGCTAAATGATCAGACAGTTCATTGTGGAATAATTTGCTATGATGAGGCCTGGTCTAATGCCACAGTCATAACTAATGCAAAAACAATATTAATATTAATTTGTAATATCTCAAGGTGTTGTACATGAGGCCAAATCTAAGCTAATGCATGCATGATGTTGTTGTAATTAACATTTAGAATGAGCACTGATCACATTAGTTATAACTGTGGCACACAACAACATACGTTTCCACACTTTTGCCACTGAGTTAATATTCATAATATATTAATAGTAATAAAATAAACATTCCATTGGCTGTCCCATTATCTGTTGGCTTACTATTTTTTGTAATGCAACAGACATCCAAAGAAAGACATCCAAAATTAGAGCACCCACTCCCAAGCTAACAACAGTAGTCTAGTCTCACAGGAGTCCTGCAGGTTATTGTGACAAATGCTGTTTTAGTGATGATTTTCAAGATCTAAAAGCCTGTTTTATTGTTTGTGTAGGTTCTCAGTCGTACAGGAGTGTTCTATTGTTGTTGGACTTTTTAGATATTTGCTCCTAGCCTGGGTATGGTGGGCATTATTTACTTTACTTTTCATTCAGGCTTTATAACTTATTTACATTCCAAATACCTGTGTGCAATGCTGCTTTCCCTTGTGCTCACATACCAAGGCTTGACCATTAACTTTACAGGCCGGCGCTGTCGTCACTGACCTCCACCACACATGCTTTTCCCATTGTTTCTCTGCCGCTGCACTGTTTGTTTCACTCTTCCTGTCCCCGGGACGTTACCTCAGCTACGTACACGCCTGTGTTTAGTCAGATAACTGCGAGAGCGGCCCGATCACAAGCGTTTGTTTCTTCAGCTGTGATTCCCCTCTCACATCACAGTTCCCTTGTGATTTCTTCCCATTTGTTGAATCGAAATCATCCCTTCATATCCTCTAGAGCTCGAGATTGTATCTTCAGTACCACCAAGATTTCTGGGATTTCTGGCTCATTCCATTATAATAAAGGGGAAAAAAAGGAAAATGTTTTATGTGGATCATTCACATAAAAGCATTTGGACACGTTGTTCTATGGCTCTCTGTGTTTATGATAGTTTATAGACAATGTTACTACCACCCTCTAACCCCAAGGTGGATTGCTATGGTAAATGTAAGTCTATAACGTCTCAAACTCCCCATTCCATTATATCAGGGTAAGGGAAGTGACAGTTCTTGCCTCTTCTTTTTAAGGCGTTATTCCACAGCTGGAGTTTGTTAAGGGCCATTTAGCAACAACGCACAGCCCATGCAGTTCGTAAACCCGCAGATTGCACCACCGTGAGGCATTTGCAGCTGATATCGGCCCCTTTGGATTAATGGAACACAGAAAATGTGGAGCACTTAACGCATTCAGGACATTTTATTCTCCTCTGCTGACATAAGCACATAATCTCCATCCAAGCCAAGCTAAATGTTATGCAACGCAAAAACAACTTTTGTTTGGCCCTCGTTTGTCAAAAGGTTCGAATCATTTTGTCTAATGGTGTTGCTCGGCCGGCGGACACAGCATTCAGACGAGATTGGGCTTTTAGGAGACACTGCAAAGGTTACGTGATGCTGGCTCTTAAGCTACAGCGTTTATTGCCGTTGTGTTGCAGCAGAAATGTTCTCTTATCAACCATGGAGTGTGCGTGCTTTACTGTGAATGCAAATGGTCCAACACCGACATCATGCTCACTATACAGAGCTATAGAGAGAACAATTGCATGTGGATCCCGCCAGTCGGTCTGATATTATTGTTGGGTTAGGGGCACTAGAGCTGGCACAATATAATTCCCCATGTGGGTCTTTTGTGTGTTTCTTAATAGAGCCATTACCATACAAGCTCCTTGTTGCCTGTAAAAAGACCAAAACAATGACTGCCACTTACATGTGATAATGATCTTGCTTCTGTCCTGTGTGGAAGCGTACTGTAGCTTTTGAATTTTTGACCTCTACTGTTTCCTGCGTTGGCCAAGTTTCTCTATCAGCCGACTAAGAGCCCGTCCTTGAATTCGTAGATTAGCCAGGAAAACCTCACTTTCAATTGTTGGGACAGCCTCGTATCCCTGTGAATCCTCTTAGTGACAAGAAACACTGACTCTGCGTATAGATCTGCAAAAGTACTAATCCCCTGGCTCTTCCCCTGAGCCGACTCAGACTTGCTCCCAGTCCCCGCTCACAAACACCCCCAGGGCTTCATTTACACAGTCTGCACAAGCTCCTCAATGACCCAATGAGCTGACTCACCCACCTGTCTGTCTGTAATATCAAAGGTGCTGGCTCCACACTCATGTTTTCTGCTGGGATTTTAGACCATTTTTAGAATAATGTCACATTATATACATTTTCTGTTTAGGGTACTTTTTTATGCATTTGCTCAATTAGTTTCATTGTATTTGTATGTACCAAAGAACACCCCACTGAGATTTAGTTTGTATTTTAGAGGGAACTCCTGTGCCCCAGAGGTGACCCTCATATAGAACATGTTTTTAACGGTTGGGCAAACCGGAGCATCTGGAGAAACTATGCTAACACAGGTAGAACATGCCAGCTACACACAGAAAGGCAGACCACGAGACCACATCATGGAATCAAATTCAGGCCACATACATATCTTTCATTCTTCTTAAACTCTGCCTTGCATTCATAATGTATGTTCTATTCTATTCTATAGTTAGTATAGTTACTTTGAGCAATAACAATATTATATTACATGCAATAACCTGCAATCAAGCTTCTATAATAGGGGAAACCGGGGGTGATTGTAACACTTTTTGCTTGAGGGCTGTAACTCACTGATCGTTTGACATATGACCCTCAAACCTTTACACAAAATACCTACATTTGTTGTCTACAAATGCATTTTAATATTTTGGAAATCTTGTGACATTGTCAGCAAATGTAAATGTCTAAAACAGTGTTTCCCAGTACGGGGACCCCTGGGGGTACGTGAGAGCGTAGCAGGGGGTACTTGGAATCATTTCAGATTAAAAACGAAATTGTATTTTTGATTATTATGTTCAAAGAAAAGCTATTTTTAAAAAGAATAACTGTATAGAGTGAGAACTTGAGAGTATTTAGCGTCTTTTAACTGATAAATTCGAGTCGAATTTCAGTCATTCACTTTCTCACTAATCAGCAAAACCATTGAAGCAAGGGGTACTTGGAGTATAAGTGAAAGGCCCAAGGGGTACACAAGTTAATAAGGGTTGGGAACCACTGGTCTAAAACACAAATTTAAGTAGGAGCCAAAAATTACTTTCTTGTCAGTTTTTTGCCGAATCTGTATGCTCCAATGGCCCTGACATTTGCTGTGCACGATCAGAGAGGAAAGGACTACAGATTGATGGACTCTGATTGGTAAAAGTGGTGCTGTTACAATTCTCCCCGTGTTGCAATCATCCCCGGTCTCCCCTATATTGCTTTTTTCCGCACTGACAGTCTTGACTTTTCTCTTTGTCGTTGCTGTTGTTCTTTCTTTCTCATATTTTGTTCTATTTGACTACTTGTTCTTTATTGTTTACCCATTGTACATAATAGACCTTTTTTCCCATCATTTATCATTAGAGCATTTCCGAACTATCTGCACCCCGCTGTGTGTGCGTAAGAGCTGCTCTAACAAGTCAATTTCTCTGTTGTGAGATCAATAAAGTCTTATCTTATCTTATCTAATGTAGCTAGTTTCTCATTCCTCACAATATTTCTTTGCTGTTGTCGCCCTTTTTTATCATCTAAAATAGGTCTCACCTGTGATTGTTTTTTGTTCTATCTTTGCCTCGAACACTCCCATTATTCACCGAAGATGAAAATCGCTTCTTCCTTTTTGCATCCGGAGGCGAGCGTCTTGCTTTCCCTGGCCGTCTGCGTGCTTCAGCCCTTTCAGCTCATCATATATTTAATCAGCTCCGTCCTCAGTGAAGGATGTGAGGAGTGAGCAAGTTCAAACTACTCCCAACACTCATGAATGCACATCACATCGTCGGTCTCAGCCTGTCTCCATATGTAGGCCAGTCCGCAGCAGTCCAGGCCCGAGCCGCGTGCGTATATGTAGTTATTAAGGTGAGTGCCCCTGAAAAGAGCCGCCTGCACTGGAATCTATTGCCTCGAGTGCCATTTCTCTGTCTATTGTGCCCTCGTCCAATCGCGGAAACCACTCAGTCAAAAAACCTTCTCCCTTTACCCTGAAATTTGATGCATTTTGGTTTTGCAGTACTTTCTGTTTCAGAGTGAGGGCATTTGATGTAAGGCAGTAAACCCAGTCACCCCCCATTCAACGGTGTGTGTGTGTGTGTGTGTGTGTGTGTGTGTGTGTGTGTGTGTGGCTGTGTGAGTCACTCTTTGGTCCCATAAATAAAATATCGGCCGTTCTATCTGTGAGTTATAGTGCACTGGGCCTGTATG
>OMNZ01017620.1:32111-57062 GCA_900303255.1 Lesueurigobius sanzi
CCCCCCCCCCTCCCCCCCCCGCCCCTGCCACCCTCTCGCCCCTGCCACCCTCTCGCCCCTGTCACGCTCTCGCCCCTGTCACGCTCTCGCCCCTGACACGCTCTCGCCCCTGACACGCTCTCGCCCTGTTACCCTCTCACCCCTGTCACGCTCTCGCCCCTGTCACACTCTCGCCCCTGACACATGCTCGCCCCTGACACGCTCTCGCCCCTGTCACGCTCTCGCCCCTGTCACGCTCTCGCCCCTGACACGCGCTCGCCCCTGACACTCGCCTCGGCCATGCTCTCGCCCCTGACACGCTCTCGCTCCTGACACGCTTTTTTGTTTAGTTAAATATGTAGAATGTACATGCCAAGTCTCATACATCTATTCAAAACTGCAATCTTCAAGGTATAGGTAGGGGGGCTATAGTGGTGACCGCAGCACATTTATTGAGCTCTGTCTGTTCAGGCCGTGGGGGGCCTTATGTCGTCCAGATATGAGTGTGATTGGATACAGCGCGTGTTTGCACGGTGTTGCCAAATATACGGTAAAAAAGCATGTTTTTTTGTGGGAGCGCTACGTGAAAACTGTAAAACTTCTCCCTATAAATTGGATGATTATTGTAGCCCCATGTCTGTAGATGGTACTGACCAAGTTTGAGCAAAAAACCTCAGACTAGCATTCGAAAATATCCGGTGAGCGATTTGGTCGTCGGGATTTCAATCCAATATGGCCGACTTTCTGTTTGTCCGAGGGCGGAGCTACAATAATATTTTTGGACTGTCTCCATGTGCTCTATCACTGTTTCCAAATTTCATGGGCGCGTGGCCAAAAATGCATGTCCCAAATCACATAGGAATCACTTCCAGGGGGCGCTGCCGAGACACTTTATTGGGGGCGTGTGAATGTCGCCCACTCGCATGCAATTTTCGCCAACCCCGATCAGTGTGCAAATTTTTGTGAGTTTTCAGCCACGGGAAGGCCTTCAAAAATGCGATCTCCTAGGCTGAATAATAATAAAGAAATTGAAGAAAAACAATAGTGTCTCCCAGAACTTCGTTCTGCTCGGGCCTAATAACTTATTGCGTTTCAAAGTTGGTATCTCATTTCACTTGAAAAAGGAATGAAAATCTTATTCCATGGCAGACTTTTTAAATTGGCAAGTCAGAAGGATTACTCAAATTAAGGTCAAGTATTCTTAAATCCAAATATTTTAACTTTAACTATTAATGAAAGAAAGAATCCATGCTCTGTTGTTGGACATCATTGGCTTATACTGAGCCATATCATTTCACTATAGATTATTAATTCACACTTTAAACATTTCTGAGGTATTCAAAATCCACACACTCAGGCTGACACATTAAGTACACAAAGTATGTTGGCCCTTGTTGAGTTGTTGTTTTTTTTTAGGTAGCCACCCACTTTTTGTGAACTTTTTCTAGTTTTCTAGGTCTAGGTAGAGTGTAAACAGACTGGCATACTTTGATTGCCAAGGCAGGAAAGAGGAGGAGCCCTTTATGTTGCCTTGATAAGCTGCCTGCTTGGCTCAGTGCTTTGTTGATGTAGTTTGCTGTGCCCAAAGAAAACAGAGGCTGCTTCCTCCTGCTTGTCCATCTTCCTGGCTGCTGTTCTGAGATCCTTCCTTCCACCCCCACTATCCTGTTGGGCGAGTTGTACCATCCATGAAACGTAATAAAGACAACATGAAGTCCATCCTGTCTTTTTACAATTTTTTTTTTTTTTCTTCGGGAGGGAGAGGGGAAATGAAAATGTCAGAGTGGTAAGCGATAGAAGCAATGCAGTGTAAGTGTATATCCCCATAGAGAGGCGCGTGCTGCTGCTGCTGCTGTGTGAAGAGCGTTCAGCCTGATACAGCACTTTTCAAGGAGAAGGTGGCAAGGACACACTGCCGACAGAGTCCAATGGGATATCGCTAAACACACACCTAAAGTGACCTTGGCTTTTTGAGAAAATATCAATATAGCAAACTTGTACAAGGAAAGATTTCTTCTTTGTTCAGTGTCTGACTTTGTACTCCACCATCATGTAGGGTCAACTAGCCAAATGCTGGTAGATATCAATTTCATGTAGTAGTATTTACACATTTACTCCAACTTCTCCTTGTAACTTATTTTGACTGGTTGGATTTTATGTTTACATACCGACTTGCACTGAAGAGATAGGCCTGAATTTCACACCAAATTTAGGAGAAAAATGTTTTTAATGATGATTTAAAATAGTGGTTCTCAAATGGTGCGTTACAAAAGGTTAATTTCCAGTGGGTCATGGGGCTTTACCACACATTTTGATAGACGTTGATAAATTATTAGTTTTGGCTCTGGATCACTGCTTAAATCAATGAAACTTTGATATTAGGCCTCTGTAGCCAATTATTACAGGGCCAAACTGGAAAATGTTAAATTAATAGATGAAAGTAATATTTTTTTCATTGGGTCTCGAAGTCTCCCCTGTTGAGAGCCGTTGGTTTATGAGATACAGAATTTGATAGAACCTGCTCCATACATAAAACCAAATTTAACAAAACGTATACAACTTAATAGGGAAAAAGTCTCATATTTTACAGATTAAATACACACAGAGACAGAAAATAAAAAGTTAATCGTGGATAGTAAAAAGCTTATTTGGCTAGAAGTAACTTTTGAAATGACTCTTCCACAAAGATCCTGGTCAAGCCCTGATCATGGACATATTGTACTGGTTTGTGTTTAACTGCATGGTCAAATTGGAACCTTGCATAGTCTGCAATTATAATACTTGTTTGTAGCCTCAAATGGGTAATAGTCAAGATTAAATGACCAATTCTCTCCCTGCAATGCCTGTTTCTCAAGGCTGAGTAGCTTTGTTAAAATGTTTCCAGATTTTTGGTGTCTTGCTGTATCACTGTTATCTGTTGCTGATGTTGGTCACATTTAGAGCAGTGTGGGAATTGTTGTAGCACCGACTGTTTCAAGCTCAGTCAGGAGCTGACCCTGATATTTTACTTCTAATAACTCTATTCCAATTGTCTTGTTTCTTTAAGTCACGTAACACAAACGCCACCTGCTGCCATTTTGGACGTGGCTATGTAATCAAAAAGTATCTGAATTGAACTCCCAAAGCAACTGCTCAGTCGTTCAACCTGCCTCACTTTTTTACTGTCAGTTAGCAAGACGGCTACTCGGGTATACTTTACAGAATTTGTTAGCCCGTTCAATGTATTTTCCATAGACCGTAGGACAGATGGACATAGCCCACCTGACATTGCGTTCAGTGCGGGCGAGTTAAAGAGGGGCCAAAAAGTTTACATCAATGTCAATGGGCACTTCCGGCTTCCTGGAACAATCCTGTATGCTAGCACTGCTTTGACCAGAGCTTGCCAATTAGATCTCCATCAATATACTCTCTATGGAATTTTCCCTATAACCGTTAGCATTAGCCATCAAACATCGCAATTTATGAACTATCTGGATATTTTCAGCTGCTGTCAACCCATCGACCACATGTCAAAGCCTAGTTAGAAATCATTACTGAGTGCGCAGATCTTTTGAAATTTTCCTTAACATTAGAAAAGCGTGTACAAGTGGCATCTGAGCTAAATGCTAAATCATTTCAGTTAAGTTTTCTGTTTTTTTGAAGGTCCCATAAATGTCCCAATGCCAACTAAACCTCCACTTCACAGGAATTATATTAATGTCATGAAACGATCATGCCATACCTTGCCACACTTTAAAAGGGACTGGCTTCATTCATTTGCACGAGGGAGAGCACTTTCGATCACGCGAGTCCCGGGAAGTGTAGTGGTCATATTGTTTAAAATTCAGATTTAGTTGTCCGAGATGGCGCAGTATCTTTCTGTATATAGTCAGTTTATTCCTGTGCGCAGCATATAGTTCCCTGAAAAGGCACTTTTTGTTGAGGAAAGTGCAGCTCAGGAAAACTGCAGCTGTGCAGTCCAATCAGCCTTCATGATCTGAGACAAAAACCAATCAGCCTCTCCAGAGAATTCCATTAGTTTGATGAGATATGAATTTAGCCCCAGGCACATATTTGAAACGGGCTGCTGTTTTCAGACAAAACCATTAAAAGTCATTTGATCTTCAATGGCTAATTATAGTTTGCAGCTTGCCATCTCCACCACTGCTCACCGTATCTGTTTTGCCCAGTGAACGCTCGGCCCCCACTATCAATATGCCACTCCCTTCTCTTTTGGAGGAGTTAACGCGCTGCTATTGGAGACTGGCAGTGCACTCCAGTCATGCAAGAGCACAAGCATTTATCATCCTTGTAGTAGCACATAGATACTGTGCTCTCTCGGATTAGGAGAATCTTTCTGACAGCAAGAAGTCAGCTGTTGTACTTTGAAGTAGAAGAACTAATTGGAAAAGGCTGCGTACAGTAATCAAGATCTTTTATTTTTTTGGGCTCTTTGGCAAGTTAATAATTCACAGTTCAAATCAACTCTTTAATTATTCTACACTAAGCTTATCTACGTATCTTTACTATTTTTGGTGTTTGTTTTTTTATATTTGGGTCAATGACATCTTCAGTTCAGTTTTTTGATTAACTTTGAAATTTTGGAATATAAAGTATATGCGTACTAGGCTGAAGTCTGAAGTTTATGAAGACATCTTTTTTGTGTGTTTTTATGTTTTTATTTATTTTCACAAATGACTTAAATCTGTGTCTTCATGGTGTGTTGAGCAAACAGACGCATTTAATATAAATGTCATGTAAAAAAAAATACTAGAGATGCACCCATGCATCTTTTTTGCTTAATACCAATACTTGGGGTTTGAATATCTACCGATACCAACTATGATACTGTGAGATTTTCACAAAAGTATGTTTGTGGATGACATATTTGTTGTTTATGCAAAGAAACTGGTCCTTGTTACATTAAATAGACGACCTCCAACAAACCGTGAGCTGATCATTATAAATACAGTTGTGGCCAAAAGCTGTCAGGGTGTGTAAACATATTTCATATAATATGATAACACGAAGACCTTTATTTCACACATGGTTAGAGGTTGCATGAAGCCATTGTCAAATAACCTGTTTGTTTGCGTTTCAACTAGAAACTAGCCTAATGTCAGTCAATGAACAATGTTCCTGGCAGTTGTTGAAGGTCTTGTAAACGTTAGATCAGGAACATTTTAGTAGTTTCTGTTTCATTATGATTTCAAAAGAGTAAAATCAGTTCTTTTACAATAAATGGCTTTGCACAACCACTAAAAAATGATTTGTGTGTTACTGTTTATCATTCATATTCTATGAAAAATTACCAAAAGATTAAAAGGCTAAACTTAAAAGGGTATTAACTGTAAATGTATTTTGGCCACAACTATTGTATCAGTAATCCTGTAACAGTATTTCTTAATCTATATGTAAACACTAGTAGCCACTATTAGCCTATTTCACTACTATTTAACATGTTAAAAGTTAAGTAGTGAAGTAGCTAATCAAGGCTGAAGCTAAGGCTAGCTTCAGCCTTCATTAGCTGAGGCTAGCCTTAGCATATTGCTGCTAACTGCAGTATTATGCGCAGCAATCAATACTACTATTGTGAAGTGTAGAACTAATCAAATTACTGAATTCCACAGGTTAAGTATCCGATATTTGGAATCGATACCCGATATTGTAATTGCGCGGGTCTCGGTGCACCCTGCACATCACAGGCAGTGCTTAATTTGTAAATCCAGATTTTCAGGAACACTTGTGTACTGGGTGGATTTTATGGGGGAACAGCCCAAAATAATTGCATATTTAAAAGTTGTTGGAGTATTTTATTTCCCGGATCCAATAAAGCTCAAAATTCCGATTTCCCGGAATGCGTTCCCCCAAAAGCTGGATCAAATTAAGCACTGGTCACAGGTCTTTCTTTGCTTCTTTGACATTTAATGTTTTTTCAAAAACATTTTTGGGCTACAAAAAAAACATTTTATTTTATTTTCTGAAACTGCGTAGATACTTACTGAAGGCATTTTCCATGTTTTCTACTAATACTTTTACTGCCTTTGACCAATTTGCTGACATGACATGATGAAAATATACACTAAATTATAAATGATGATGATCAATGACTGTTTACTTTAAAAGTTTGGTGCTGTCAAAATAAAGATTACCCTAATAATGTGAAGACAACTCCAACCTAACAGTGGACCAGGAGTTCAATTCTACAGCTGTAATGTCTCTCTGTGAAGACTGATTAGCTGCTAGCTTCAGCGTCGTGTCTCTCTAGATCTGTGTGATTGAAGTCTTGCGTCCTGTTCCCTGCGATGTGGCAAAGCAAGGTCACACAGAAGTGGCCCATAACAAATAAGTCTGTCTCTGTCACATTCATCTGTTCACTGCTAAAGATGGTCCCTGACATTTGCCCGTAGCGTGACTATATTTCTGAAGGCAACAACAAAGGCTGAGACTTAGGCAGAGCTCTGGAGAACAGGACGTGTGCTACAAGTTAAGACTGAGGTCATTGCTCATGTTGATATGAAAATGTTATCAGGCCGTATGTTGGTTTATACAGTGTGTGTCTGGTCTAAAGCTTATCACTGTATGGATGCTGTTATGCTATTTTATTTCAGTTCATACTTGACTTACTAAACTTACTATTCAAGCTACTGTGACAAAGCAATTTCCCTTGTGGATCAATAAAGTCTGTCTAAGTCTAATATTGCAATATGGCACATAAGGATGCAACAATTTTCTTTCAATATGAATGGATGAAGTATTTTCAAAGGTCTATAAGAGCGAAGCACTCTAATATTTGGCACTAGAATGTATTTTGTTCCTCAGTCGACTGGAACTGACCCGTAGATTCCGCAGTCTCCTCCCTGAAGGCATCACCCTGAAGAGACTGTGTGATGGGTGTGAAGGGTCCCTGATGAAATCATGACCTTCATATCAAAATGCACATGGAATCGTGACTAAAGTGAATTGTTGCATCCCAAACCGCACACCCGTTTCACATATCGCAAGTATTTGTTTTCAATATTGTGCAGTCCTATTTGAAATGGTAAATTTTACATGAAACACTTAAAGGTACACTGCGTAACATTTTGAAGTAAACTGTTGCCAACAATATGAAAAAAATGCTCCTAATGACCAGCCAGACACAGAAAATATTTTGTGCAGTGGGTAATCAAAGGATGGATTTGGATGAGGACATTATCTATTTAAATCTCATGTTTGGCTGTCTTTAGTCTACACGAGCTGGAGACGTCCCCACTCCCAGTCAAGTTACAAGTCAGGTCTTAGGAGATGAGCCATGCACAGCATGAGACACGTTTGATTGTTCATTTTTTAGTTATTTCTCAACTATAATAAAATAAATGCTTGTATTTTATTCTATTCATTGGGTGAAATGTTACGTAGTGTACCCTTTTAACTGTATTATCCTGAAGTAGCCTTACTTACATTCCCTTTATACATCTCTTCAGTGATTCTTCCACCTTTGTCTGTTGTAAGCTATGAATAGCTCATGCATGTCACCTTTTACACGTTTGAGCACAGGCTTTGTCGTCTGTCCTTGACTGAGTCCGGCCCATAGCTGGTTTATGCTCATGGCCTCTGTACAAGTCACAGCAGCCTTTGTAGCGGGCGACTGTGATATTTCCATGTTGTCCTTGAGAAAGCAGCTTCTCCCACCTGCCCTCAATGTCGGCTCCATTTAGCAGCACCGCCCCTCTGTCCCACCTCCTATGGTGGCTTTCTGCTATTTGGGCACTACACTGTATGGATTAATTGAACTCAATATCTCACTGTCCAACGCCTGTGACAGATTACTTATTTTATCTTTTCTCCCTGGATCGCTTTGTCCTCCTGCCCCCTTTGTCCTATTTCCAAGGCTAGTCCTCCTAACTTTGATTTGCTCC
The DNA here is from genome assembly GCA_900303255.1 of Lesueurigobius sanzi. NCBI lineage: Eukaryota > Metazoa > Chordata > Actinopteri > Gobiiformes > Gobiidae > Lesueurigobius > Lesueurigobius sanzi. Next base: position 39,971 of record OMNZ01017620.1, read on the forward strand.
CCCCCCCCCTTGCTTGCTCAACAATCGCGTCCTGATTAAGTGCAGGGGGGAGCGGGAGAGACGTCGGTGACGAGCCGAGGTTTCGCCGAGGTGCCCGGCTTCTATTGACAAGCCTGCCTCCCGTCTGTCTGTCTGCCAGGCTACTGCGGCCGCTGCATGCTAATCAGGGCACAGCGAAGTCACCTATAGCACGTAACCAGGCGCCACAAGGGAAGGATGTGAGTGGTATTTCCCTTCAGTACAAAGGGTCAGAGAAAAGTGAGGCGAGCGTAGGTCATTTTCCCTTCAAATCCCCACTCCTCAGTTCAGTGCAGATTAGGTTTTTAGTCAGAGTGAAGAGGTGCACTCCTATGTCTAATCCTGCTCCTTTTAAACTGCTGAGAGTGCAGCGCAAAGTATTGGGGGAAGAGTCACTCCACATAAAGCATCCTGCGCAAAACATAGCCCCATAGTTCAAAACAAACGGAGCCCCCGCTAACAGTCGCCTAAGCTCAAAATCTCCTGTGTAGCTGATGCCAAAAGCTCAGCCCACCAACTCCTCTTTATCGCTTCACAACAGAGTCTCACTCACTTGGATGAGGAAAGCTTGTGTTGTGTTATAGATTTCCATCTATCATTATAAAGCTGACTGTAGTGGCACATGGCTACAGTATATAATGTATATCCTCTCATTCTGTCGTCTGGAGTATAGATGGATTATTTGGAGAATGGAGGAAAGGATGGAATTGCTTAATGTAGCTTGTGTAATTGAGTATGTGTGTTTGGTGGTGGTCCAAGAGGCTGTTGGCGCAGGTTGGCTGCCATAGTCGAATCAGTCCCATGGCGGCTGTGATCACTGAATGGGATGGATATGAGCTTATCATGTATTTGTTCATTTAGTGTATTTTAATGAACACACATGACAGTCATTCATGTAAACATGCCCATGGATTGTAGCCATATGAGCTGCACTCACAGACATGTACTCACATTCATCCTGGTCTACTGTGTGTTTTTGTGAGGTCGAGGAGGAGGCAAGAGCAGTGCCACTGTGCCGTTGAGTGAAGCAAATTTAAGAGCTGGAAAAAGAGTTGTAAGGTCTACTCCGCATTACTATTTTTTAGGGGTGTGCTGAAAATATCGATACTAGATCGATGTAATTAAAAAATATACAGTATCGTTCTCGTTCTAGCCCCATGGTTTTAGACGGCAGCAAGACTGGGGAAAGAGTATTGTGAGCCTTCAGATCAGTTACATTGTGTCCAGCCAATTATTCTGAACACTTCATGTTGCAAGCATTTAACCAAAATGTACTTTATGTTCTTTATTCTTCAATAAATGAATAAAAATACACTGAGTTCAGTTTTTTGAGTAAGTGGATATCTTCACGATTAACTAATGAGCATTATTAGGTCCATGTTTTGTTATTGAATCGTATCGAATAGTGTCAAATTGTATTGAGAAGGCTCTGTATTGAAGTACGTATCGTGACCGTGTATAGAGGTGTGTGTCGAGCAGTGGTTTCACTAGGGATCATTTTTCTCTGTCATTTTGAAGGGCAGGGTTGTAAAAAATCTGTTGTGAGCTATTTTTATCCTTCATTAAATAATCTCTCATTATATACCTAGTATTATAGTATATATGTAAGAAAACACAGATTACAGGATAAATTGATGCAAATCTAAATATAATTTGTGAGCAGAATAATGGAACATGAATTTGGAAACTACATTGTGTTAAAACATATGTGTAAAACTCTCAAAGGATGACGATGGCTTGATTTTCAATTCTTCAAAATGAAGGATAGCCTTCAAAATATTTTGTCAGAACTCAAAATATTCTGTCATTGACAGAGAATTTTCAGTTAATGTAACCTATCAAGGTACGTATCGTATCGTGACCTGTGTATAGGTCTCAAATGTACACAGCCCTATAGTATTTTTACTATTTTTACTATTTTTTACTATTTTTACTATTTTTACTATTTTTACTGATCTGAAAAATCTCTTGTGTGTTGAGTGTAGCATGAACAGTTCAAGAGGGCTAGCATGAACAGTACCTCCTTGAAAAGCATGTCTTCAAGCACAACTTGAAATAACTTGGATCTACACTACCAGTCAAAAGTTTGATTCTCATTGAAGGCAATAAACCATCAATGAACACATTATGTAGGAAATGAATATGTTTTATATTTTAAATTCTTGAAAGCCTTTTGTGGTGACTACATTGTGAAGCTCATTGAGAGAATGTTAAAGGTGAGCTATTTTGAATACCGGTAATCTATTTCACTTTTTTGTTTAAAACATAATTCCAACATAAATAGTCTTGAACTTTACTTTTGACAGTAGTGTATTGTGTAAAACATCCCCACCACCAGAGTCAACAGAGATGTTTCATCTCTCTGTCAATGTCTGACTGTGGTCAATGCTAATAGGTATAGCACCAGGAGCTTATTGTCTCAGTATCTGCTAAACTTTCTCCTGAGAGCAGTAGAGCAACAAGTCTGAGAGAGCAATGAGGACAAAGCCGCTCTTGTTCCAATCTCTGAACCTCTTAATGAAAACCGAAGCGTAAAAGCCCAAACAATAGGCCCCAAGTCATGCCGGTGTGTTTGACTCGCATGAAGACAATGCTTGAATTAGGTGGCTCGTTGGTTTTGGTTTGTCTATTTCGGTCGTAAACATCTGGTGCAGTGATGTCAAGAACGTAATCGGCTTTGGTCCACGTGAACCGTAAGCCGGGACGGGGAAGACCAAGGGGGTCAAACTCCTGAGGGAGGCAGGTGAGGCGCAAAAGACGAATAGTGGGGTAGCGTTCAAAGGGCGAGAGATGAAAGGCGGTAGATGGAGGAGTGAAGAGCTTGTTCACGCAGAGAGGTTTTATTGGCACCATGCTCTAACGGCAACACTGCACAGACATATATAGATGGCTCCATTCAATTATACTATATTTTTCATTAAAGGCACTATTCTTGATTTTTTTCCTAGTAGTGGAATGAAATGTGTTTTTCTCCTCCCACGTTATTTTTACATTATAAAACCTTTTATTGTACTAGGCCAGCCATTCCCAAACTCGAGAGTGTCGCGGCTCCCTCATACATCCAGAAATCTCTTGAGGTCCCCTGATAATAAGAATTTATGTTATTTAAAAGAAAATGTCATGGTTTTCCTATGGTTTTCGTTTAATTTTACATACAATACAAGGAAACAGTGATAATAGAGTAAATGTGATTACATATGACCAAATTCATATAAAGTAAAATCTATTTATTTTGATGTGATTAATTTGTGGACAACCTTGGACCCCACTTTGGAAACCAGTGTGCTAGGCTAAAACATTTTGCTGGTTTCTTCCACCCTTCCAACAAGCCTTTTTCAAGAAGTGGAAGTGAAATTTGGTTTTGTTGTCATTTGCTGGATACTTTTCTTGCATGTTTGTGTCATTGGCCCTAAAAAGTGACACCTAAGTTTTAAAATGTGCTTATGAACTCATCTCTGTGAAGAAATGGGATTTCAGAAATGTGTTACGAAAGTTAGAGATGTTTTTGGACCGCAGCTATCAATTTAATTTACTTCCCTCCCATTTTCATTATTTGGAATAAAACGATCATGTATTGTGCCTTTAATATTAGTGCATTTAAAAATCCCTTTCAAATCCACTTAGTTACAATATTCACTTTTGACTACTACTTTGTAAATAGAAAGTTTGCCAAAAAAGCGCGTTCATAATCATAATCCATGCGGTCATTATCGCCTAATAAACAGCTATTATCTCATTATAGTTTTAACACTGCAGCACTGTGCATCATGTGATTCTGCACCTGTGTAGCTTAGCAACTAAACAAGGAGCTGTGGGTGCAAGCCTCGGGCTAATTATCTGTGCATCATTTTGACAGACTTAACGCAGATATCCACAAAGCCAGCGATGAGAATAACAGCACAGTAACAGCTCATGCCCAGACAGCCATGTTATTAAGACCTCTCCCTGAATTATAGCAGCTGTAGTTTATCAGACTATCATGAGTGGACTGAAGTCTATCCACGTTTTAAGCTCAAGTTATTATTAAAATGTATTCCTGGTTGAGAAACAAAAGTAGTGATCGCAAAATTAGCCTAGAACTAGATGAGTTTGCACTGATACACAAATAACTTTTATTTAGTAATACCAGGTACAATTTTGTTTAATTATATAATATTTTAGGGCTGCAAGATTAATAGATATCAAATTGACATCTCAATTTTAAATACTGCAATAACCTAACCCCAAAGGCTGAGGGTTCTTTTCTGCCTTGCGTCTCCAGCGTTTCATGAAGCTGAAATACAGTATAATAAATTAGTACTACTGCAGTGTATAAAAGCATTTTTCCAAGTATATTTTGCTGACAATACTAGGGCTGTGACAATAAACAATAATATTGGTAATCGCGATGAAATGAAGGCTAGGACTAGTTGATTGCAGCATTTTTTTTTCATAATTGGCATCATCGCTTAAGAAGTCATTTCAACTACGGCATTAAATTACTGTGATAATATTGTTCATATATTGTTCAAGGAAATTGAGACAAAATTTTCATACCATCCCATGCTTAGACAATACTGAATTGCATAGAAAATAATATTAACGTCGTAAATCGAATCGCAATTCCTAAAAAATTAGTTTTTTTGTCAAAATCGTGCAGCCCTATAATAAGATAGTTCTTTATTGATCTCACAATGGAGAAATGCACTTGTTACAACAGCTCTTAAGACGGGATCACACACAGGAAATGTGCCATTAGAAGAAAATAAGTTTGTAAAACAGGTAATCGTAATAATAATAATAAAAAATAAAAATATAGCAGTGTCTCTTAGCATCTCTCTGTAAATAAACTGCTGCATTTGGGCCTAACATCCTGACAGTGATAGGTCTAATGAGGAAGCCGAGGAAGCCTCTAAAACTAGCTTGACAGACTTATCCAATTTTTTGTCCCAAAATTGGGCAAACTTCCCACCACGTTCCTTCATCATCCTTGCGATTACTAATTGCCACCACAACACAATATATTGGGAAAACGACACTGCTGGCCAAAAATGCAAATGTTTTTTATTAATAGATAGATGGCGAATCCCCCTCCTGACAGATGTAGCTCAAGTCGGCGTCAGAAATGTTACAGGGAAATTGGCTCTTTTGGCTCCCCTCAGGCCCTTCCCGCTATTTGCTCCGCTGGCTGCCCCCATCCCGTCATATGAAACCGTAATGAAACATCCAGAGAGCACCCCAGTGTCACATCACACATCAGTGCCCCAATCCACAGCGCACTGCGACTTTTGACTCGCTGCAGATAAGAGAAAAGGAGGGCCACACTAGACTGGCAACTCCAGAGAGGGCGAATTCAAAGAACGAGGATTAGAAGGAGTCGGGACTGGCTTAAGTCTCTGTAGCAAAGCACTTTTCCCATGACCATCTGCCCCTCAGTCATCTGGGCTTAGGCTGCGTTTGAACTTTAACTAAGTGGATCCTTAGTTTCCTCAATTTAAACCAAGTCACTATTTTATATTTTATGTATCGCAAAAGACTTTGGGAACCTTCAGAACCTATAGGAGTTTATATACTGTATGCTTCATAAGTAATGATCTGTTCACATGAGCCTATATACTACTGTTTGATTGTTTAATATCTAAATCCATAAAAAACATTTTCTTTTGAACTGATTCATTTTTTTTTAAAGTTGGGGGCTCCAGGGGATCTTTGAATTGATAAGGGTAGCTGCGACAAACTGAACTTTGAGATTGGCTGTCGAGGGATATATTATGGAGGTAATGCAAGTGATGATGCCACAGTATGGCAACAGAAGCAGAATTACTGTGCGCTGTTTTGATAATTGTTTTGACGCTCAGTATGGAATGAAAATGATGCAAAATGGAGTGCAGTGTCAAAAAGAGGAGGGCAATACATCATCTACAAGATAATATTGAAATAGTTTTTTAGAAGCGTATATCAAAATCAACAAAAAGCAAAACCTTCTGCCAAAAAATACAAATTAAATATACTACTATCTCTAAAAATTGTTGTTGTTCTTGTTGTTCTTGTTGTAATAATAATAAGTGTGCACATTTTTGCATACATTTCAGAATCAGAATAGAATTTATTGCCATTGTCAATGAAGGTATCACAGACTAGGAATTTTCTTTGGTGTACTCGTGCAACATGAAACATAAACTTGTAATAACGATGATAAATAATAAACTATGGGGAGAAAAAAAGGTATTTAAAAAAAGCATAAATGGTGAATTACAGATGTTAGCAGCAAATGTGAGTGTAGGCATACCTCATAGTGCAAATAGAGCAGTGCAAATGGAACAGGTTATTCAGTTTACATTAGTCTGATAGAGAGTTATTAAGTGTTCATTTTTGACAGTTGCTAAAACATTGCTTGATTATCGTTATTTGAGAAAGTCCCCCAAAATAATGAGATATTATTTTTTTCTTATTGTCATCCACCCCTATGATCACACACCGGATTTACAGAAAAATATACAAAAACTTTTGTCTTCCAGTTCTTTAAAGGCAATACCAGTGAAACTAAAGTTGAGTGGGTTAGAGTGACTTTATTGATCTCGACGTTTGGCTTGAAGGGTTAAAAAATGCCTCTAATAAGCATGCACCTGGCACCAGTGGAGCACAAAACGGTGTTATCCGATGTTTTGCGGTGAGAATTAAATGTCCCTTTCTAAATAGGCTATAATGACCCGGGCAGGGCAAGTCCCACAGCCACACCAAATTATAAATAACTTGGACACAGGTGCACCCACACAGCACACAGCACAAGAATAAAAAAGGAGTTACTAATAAAAGCTTTATATTCCTCCTCCTCCTGGCATGGCGTCTATCTACTTTACATTTTTATGGCTGACTTTTAGCTGACACTCTCGTACGAAACCACTTGAGCTAATTGCTACATGACAACGCCACAGTCAAAGGCTCCAACTTGAGATTGAAAGCTGACAATGTTCTTTCGCTAATTCAGAGGCAACGTGAGGGGAAGCGGCGGAGATGAGCGCCGAGTCCTGTCAGGCTTTTCTTTTTTTTTTATGGGGGAAATTTCTGGAGAGGAGATGATGTGATTCACCAGCAGTCATAAGGGTGAGGCGAGGTTCTCCTTGAGATAAATACTCGAGATTTGACAGAAGCTGCGGCGTGACTGTGCAGAGCTGGCTGCCGCTGCCCAGCACCACTCTGCTGCTGCCAGATAATAATGCGGTCCCAGGAAGCGGTGGGAAATTCAATTCCAGTGCAGTTCACAATTATAGTCTGTAGATGTATATGAGCTGCTCCGAGCTATTTCCCTCCAGCAGATGGGGTTTCAAGAGAGAACAGTAATCAGCTAAACTTCACGACACCTCAGTCTACAGAACTGAAGACAAGGAAAATGGGTCCTTATTACTGCATTTAGAAAAGTTATCGTATTTAGGTTTGTTAAATATAGTTAACTTTTAAGGCACCACAGTATTTTATATATATTTCTTTCTAAAAGCACATCTAAGGGATACTGCAGCCGGGAGAGGGACACCCAAAAATAGCAAATTTTGGAGCTAGTTTTGGAACTGTGTATTGTCAAACTCGTTCAGATCTTACCTAAATCCTGCCAAATGATCATCAAATTCCTCTGTTTTTCTTTGCCTTGCGTAAATGCAGAATCCTATCCAATATTATGGTCTACCGTTAATATCATTTTTGTGTTTTTATCCATTTACTTCATATTGTATCGTCTTCTTGCTCTATTGCATTGTTTAATATTAGTATCACTTCCATCAGGTTTTATCCATCCCACAGAAGCCAATCTGACTCGCATGTGTTTACCTTTCGGCATGTCCTCAACCGTGATTGACTACGCTGTGAAACCAGTGGCAGTTTACTGTCCGCTCATCACTAGGACGGGGGACATTGCTGAACACACGGTTGCACACTGCCATGGCAATGGGCACCGTTATTTTTCAGCACAAAAGAGCTGAGCACAGACATGGCTTTGTTTCGGTGAATGTCCGCTGTCCGCTGTGTATGCGTGTTACAGGGGAGTGATGTGTGGACTTATGGAGCGCGGGGTCACTCCAGTATTTTTGTACACAAGGACTGTAGCAAATGAGAGCAGCCGAGCAGGCAGCAGTTGTTATTGTGTGAGGCGCCTCGTGTGCCATTCTCGTCTCCAGTCTCTACTCATATGCCAGTCTCTTACAACTGTGCCCCCATTTTCGGTTTTTCAATGTGTTCTATTATCCCCTCTGCCTCTTCTTCATCTTTTCCTCTCAAGCTGATCATGCATGTCCTGTTCAGCTCCACTAAAGGCCTGTGTTCAAGGGATCTCATAACATCGTGAAGGGCCTTTGGAGAATGAGGGTTGGGTAGCATGTAATATTTATTATTGGCTCAGAAATGTAGATGGCTGTTTAGGACTAATACAGTTGTGCTCAAAAGTTTAATTAGGCATTTCATAAAATATGAACAATAACACAAAAACCTTTATTTCACTCATGGTTAGTGGACGCTTGAAGCCATTTATTTTCAACTAGAGAAGGGATGCGGCCCGGGGGCCAAGTGCGGCCCTCAGACTAATTGTCGGTGGCCCACAAGCTTCTTGTTAAATCACCAGAGATTATACTTTTCTCTGCAAATTTTAAAAATTCTACACAATTAAAACCTCAAAAACTAGCATTTTATTGTGAGACAAAGCTTGCATTAAGGTTCCAGATTAAATACAGGAGTGGGGAAAGGTTTAAACCTCTGTTAAATGGACCCAGATGAATGTTTGGCTGCTCTGGACACCGATCTGTGGCCCTCCATGCCGTATAAAAAACTAGAGAAACTAGCCAAATGTCCCTGATCAAAACTTTACATATTGTGCAGCTTCAAACAAACATCATTTTTTTGCAGAGAGTCCAATTTCATCAGAGAGTCCTGTGTTTCAGCTGATGCGAGTTTTTCTTTGCTCCTGAACAATTTTCCTGGCAGTTGTTGAAGGTCATGTAAATGTTAGATCAGGGACATTTGAGTAGTTTCTGTTTCATTATGATTTCAAAAGAGTAAACTCTGTGGAAAAAAAAAAAAGTGTTCTCATTCGTTTTCTATAAAAAAAGATTAAAAGGGTATGTAAACTTTTGAGCAAAACTGTAGCAAGTTTTTCTTCAATGTCAGGCAGCCCGAGTAGAGAATGCGCTGGAGATGCTTGAGTAACGATGGGACTTAAACCGAGTGCAATCTACACACAATCATAACATTAGTGACTTTGCGGACCACACCAGAAAGGATCAGGACCAGCACTTTGTAGATGAATTTGTGGATATTCATTCTGCACAGTAATGGCCACTGCGCTCCAAGCTGGAGTCCGACTTTATGACACCAGCTTCTAGAACATGTTCCTTTTCAATCTGTTTTTCTCTCACTTCCTCTCTCTCCTGTTGGTGCCTCTGTCGCTCCAGTCTGCCCCTGTGTGAATAGCTGGGATACTTTTGTAACAGGTTTCCATAGTGACGAGCCATTTGAACAAGTCGTCATTGACGTGGGTTTTCGTTTTGGCTCCGAGCTGGAGAGAGGCCACGCTATCTCCCCCCGACACACACGCAGACCTATGCCACTCAGAGCGCCGCGCGGCTACATCGCACGCAGCCAGGACTTAATTACCGAGACGCCGCCCGCTCAGAGTCGCACCAGCGCAGACGCAGTGTTCAAGATCAAGTTTCGGCGCAGCAATGTTTAAGTCGAGCGGCAACAGTTCGAATAATGGCGCACGTAAATAATTTATGTGTGAAAAGGAAAGCTGCTGTTCACTGTTGCATTGTGGTATTTGTTGAACACATAAGGCAGCATAACCCAATATAAAATGTAGGCCACATTTTTGCCTCTGTTGGTTGTTAACAATAAAAAGGCCTAACGACTTTTATCCAAGTTTCAACTGTGTTCTTGTTGTTATTGCATTAGATATTTTTGTTGTTGTTTTTGAGGGATCTCACATGAGGTTTAATTGGCTTCTTTGGGAGTGCCATTAATAACAAATGCTATTTTAGGACTGCCTTTGTTGCTTACCTGGTGGGGTGCATTGTTTTGTATTAAAAAATGTTCCTGATATGATAAATTCTTATAACTAAATGCTACAGGTGGGACATGCATACCTCTGCCTGCACGGATTTTGTCACACTCCCAAATCAAATGAAAGAATTGCGCGGCTCGGCTTAGGTCGGGTTCGTGCATCGATAAAAGTCTATGAATTAGCCGCATCATTGTACCGGCTGCAGTGTTCATGGCGTGTGAAATAAGTAGCGGTATTTTTCATAACGATATGGAAATTTTGTCTCGTGATTATCTTGGATAAAATTTTTGTGATTCCCAATGTTATCACGATAATGATTGCACAATGTCTTCTAGTAAATTGAGTTTTGGTTCTTCTGTAGCTGGACTGACAGAGTGGCGTGTGCGCACTTTGCTCTTCCTCTGGGGACGTGCTTTTATGGCCATTATCTTCATAAGAGATGATTATGAAAAAATGCTCATCGCGCTTACCAATTATTATAGTTTATTGTCCCAGCCCTAGAATTGTCAGCTAAATATTTCTAAACTGCTATTATGCATCAAGGAAGGTACTATATATTTCAGTTTCACAAAATGCTGGAGACGCAAGGCAGAATAAAACCCTGAGCCTATTGCAGTATCTAAAATTGCAATGTCGATTCAATATTGATTAATTGCGCAGCCCTAGTTCAAAGTTCACTGAGTGAGGAGAGAAGCCAAAAGCTTTGCTCACATACTGTATGTTACTGTGTTGTATGGTTAGTGTGCCAACCCTTCCAGACGCCAATCAAGAGATCAGCTGCATGACCTTGATAACACTACTTTTCAGTCAGAGTAAAAGCACTGCATGTCTCTTAAAAGAACTCTACAAGAAACTAAACTTGTTCACTTTGTAACATGATTTTCTTTGGATAAATTTGTCCTTATTCTAGCCATGAAGCAGCTCTGTAGCTGCCTTGCTCTCAAAGACTGGTTCAATCAAGTTCAAGTTGTGTGTAATGAGCTTATGTATGAACTTTGGCTGGCAGTGGCATGTCCCACCTGTGGAAGTGTGCTCCTCAAGCACTGAGTATTTTATTTTGACTCTTCAGGACAGAACTGACTGACTTGTGTCCTCTCTGTATAAATGATGGGAGGTTAATGAAGTGCACACGGGCAGCAGCCTGTCTCAAATGAAAACAGAAACAATATTTACTTATCTCCCTTAATAACAGTGACATTCAATCAATCAATTCAATCAATTTATTTTTGTATTGCCCAATATCACAACAAGAGTCAGGACTGCACAGACATCAATGAAATGAGGAGCAAATAATGTCCAATGTAAATTTCGAGTACTACTATATCGCACTCTAGTTCATTTTTTATTTTTTTGCACTGTCAAATACAGTCATTTCTATGATGCTGCAATTGTTTCCCCCTCGTACTATAAGCACCAATTTACAACTACTGTATATTTCCATACTGTACTTCTGGCACAAGAGGAGCTGAGGACGCGTTTGATGGACTGAGTCATTGAGTATAAATTTCCAGTGGCATTAGCCGTCGGGACACTTGAACACAAAAGGCCAGTTCATAAAGATGGAGGGGCTCATTTGCATTGCAGTCAGTGATGCCCTTTAGTTAATGTCTGAATGTGAAAATGTTTGGACGCTCAATTGTCACCCATAGCATCAAAACCGTACAATAAAAGGTCTGGAGCAAAATAGAAATAGCTCAAACAAAAATATTACAAAATAAAAACAAAATAATGTGTGAATTCAAGTTTGCAGCAAGAAATCAGAATAGGTACTCCGGTTTACAGGTATGAAATATTAAAATAAAATATTACAATAGGATGATATAACTTTGAAATATCTATGCATTCTTATTCTTATAATTTCAATAGCTTAGTCATTTTTGATGGTTAACCAATGGCTGATAACCATTAGAAATAGTAGATTTCAGCAGTAACCAGATTCTGCTGCTCTCATATATTTAATCTGTCTTTAGAAAATTGAATTGGTCCCATGTGGGTGCTGACTGACAACTGTAATTGACAGTTCACACTGTTTTCTCACAACATTCTCTGTGGTTAGATAAGGTTTTAACCAATGAGTATAATTGGTAAAGGATTTAAATCTTGGCCTGAACTTTTTACCAATACTAATAGTGCATCGTACATGATTAGTAACCTACTTTATATTCAAAAGCAATCTATGATCAAATCTTTATTTTACTGGTTTTGTTGGTTGTAGGGTACAAAAATAGTGGTAGTAACAAACTAAGTGTAATAGGGCTGGGCGATATGATGATAAAAATCAAATCGTGTTCTGATCTCCATGATGATCTGCTTTTTGGGAACATCGTCATATCGTGATTCAGTGGCTTTTATGCTTAAACCAGAACAAACCAGGACCAAAACTAGGTCTAAACCAGGTCTAAAATCAACTGAATCTGAATTAAACCAGGACTAAACCAAGAAGTAAAGCAGACTAAAGTAGAGACTGAAATCAAGGTCTAAACCCAAGGACTCAACCAGAAATAAAGCAAGAGAAAACTGGGTCTGAATCAGGTCTAACCTGGACAATATTACGGACTGAACAGGGATTAAACCAGGACTAGCTAAACCATGAGGGAAGCAGGAGAAGTCTCTGGACTGAAACTTGGACTAAAACAGGACTAAACCACTACAACACCAGGCTAAACCCAAGAAGAAGCAGATTTCTTTATTTGCCTTTTATAAGACATTATATACATGAATTGTGATAAAATCGAAATCGTGATTTACACAAAAAAAAAAATTGTAATAAGTTTTTTGGCCATACGGCCCAGGCCTAGTGTAATAAGTGTGTAACAATGTGGTAATAGAGTAGCAAAAGCAGTAACAAAAATTGTATTTTATCAATAAAATGTCATTCATTTCATAATTTATTTCTTTCATATCGTGCACATGCCGTTACTCTGTGTGTGGCTTTCTCTCGGTGTCTAACTTGTTTAGTGTTAAATCACCAGTGGGAAGGATTAGCTGGATTACCGATGCCTAGTGTTTCTGTGCATAGTCACATGGACAGTAAGCACTCTGAGAACCTGGAGGTCCTCGTCTCCCGTCTGAGCTGTTTTCATAAACCCAAGACGACCTTAAACTGGGGCCAAATTTAGACCCTGCTCCGGGACTGTGTGCTTTACAGACAAGCCACTGGTTTGAGCAGACCGCATGCGGCGCTTCGCTAACCGTTTAACAGTAATTATGTGTCAAAAATGTCAGCCAGTGGTTTTAAGATTATTGCCTTCTTTCACTCAGACATTGTTCTGCTTTTCACGCAAGACTGCTCTCGGACCACACAGGCTGGACACGCGGCAGGATTTTCCAGTTGCAGCACAGAATCAACATTACACTTTCCTAATAAATGAACGGCCATGTGCTTCTTTTTTTTTGGAGACCCGCTCTACCAACTGAGCTACTGTCGCCCATAAGTCATGGACTAAAAACTCTGTGCGTCATGCCTTAGCACATTTTATATGAGTCTCTTCTTGGGCCAATAAAATGTTTTGTTTGTTTGCTGGAGGCAGATGGAGACAGCCACAGCAGTCTGGCGACAGGCTGCGAACGAGCTCAGTGATGTTCAGCCCTTTTCTTTCCCCTTGACGAGCGTCTCCCATGCCACCGTGCCAGCTCTTGTTTCTTTATTACATTACTGCCTCCATTCATTTGAGAGTGATATGTCGAGCAGAGATATGTAAACTATTCAACACTGTCATCTTCCCCTTGCCTCCTCCACGGCCCATTTCCGCCCCTCCGTATACCCCCGCTCCCTTTTTGTCTTTGACTTGATATAAGCCTGGAGTTCACGCTTGCACATGATATGACTGCTCCCGGTGAGTCACTTATGACGGATAGGCGCTCAATATTCACGCTCATTAGGTGCGGAGGGTTGCAATTCTGTTCCTGTCAGTAATGCGGACACACCAGTGGCTCGGAGAATTAAGTGCAAACACCTCATGACAGGCTCCAGAAAACAGCTCCACACACTGTACAGTAGGTCTATGCGGTGAAAAATTCAGACACAACTGTTCTCACATCCCATACTGTGGATTGGGGCTGCACAATATATCGCAAAAAATACTGTTTTGCAATTTAGGTGATGCAATATTGCTAGGATCATTTTAAAATGCCATATTACGCACATACCGTAATATGGAATTGGAAACAATTCCATATATTCCGTATGTGCGAGTTAGCTTCTCTTTTAATCGTAGGCAAAAATTCTTCAGTCTTCATCTGTACTCTGTACCTACGATTGCCTACGATGGACAACTCCTGTATGACTGAGAACCTACACAAACTTCTCTTTTAATATAAAAGAAAATATAAAAAAACAAAGAACAGGATGGTGTAGCGCGTGGTAAGACAAGCACACGAAGGCCATATTAGCAACACTATTTCCAATAATGAGTTAAAAAGGGGCCAAAAAGTCAATGGGCCTTCAATACCGCTGCTAAATGCAGTATTTTGCACAGCGACCAAAAGTAATATAGCAAAGTGTAAAACTAGTTCAATGACTGAGTTCTCAAATGGCATACAGAATGTCCATATTCATTTAGATTAAGTTGGTGAAAGTATTGGTTCAGTATCGGATATTTGGGATCAATACCTGGTATTTAAGGTGTCCGATACCAGTATCAGATCGGTGCATGATCGGTGCATCCCTACAATTTGCTAACACTGCCTGAAACAAAAACACACAGTAGCTAATGTAAAAAAAAAACAACATTTAAATTGACTCAAGAGTTTCCTTATTTAGGTATTATGCTTTCTTTGGTTCTGACTTCTTTTTTAAAAATCAAACAAACAAATCGCAACTTTTTTCTAATTTCTGTGTTGAAATATCACATTATGTCCTGTCACAACATTTGAGGCAAACATCACAGCTGTGTTTCATTAAATTGATTGTATTGGCTTCTTGTACATCAGCTCCTGTCGAGCCCCACCTGTGTGACATGGAGCCATTATACCTTTATCCACCACCTATTTAGATGATGTCCCACTCTTTCAATGTTATAAGTAAACTCAACTGTCTAAAGTTAGATTTATTGACATGGTTTATGGTTGGGTTCAATGACGTCATGTGTTCTATGTAATTAGAAACCAATGAATAGTCAAGATGGTCCAAAGAGAAACGAGTCCTGGGACACGTTATTGTAATTTTCTTACCTTAGCTGTATATTTTTTTTAATTGCAATACTTTTCTTCATTATAATTCATGGTTTCTTCTCTCTTGGTTAGGATACTGCAATGTAACAAAAGTAATTTTCCCTCATGGATCAATGACATAATTGATTCTGATACTGTAGAGACTGTGAATTACTAAATCAACAGTCTTTGTAAATGGTAGAGTTTGTCAAAGCAAGACGATTTGAGTGGCAGCAGCTTATACTGACCAAACATCATTTTATATCTTATGTTTTGTCTTTACCAGCCTGTTCTGTTATCATTTTTCGTGATTGTGTTTCGTCTCGCGCAGGCTCGAAATTGATTCTCACACGATAAAACATTGCACTGTATCACAGTATTTGTCCACGATGTCCCTCACAGTAACACCCTGTGCTCGGGACACAGTCTGTTCTGATCCTCCCCTTGCTACATTTGAGTCAGGCTTCCAGAGGAATGAGTGGGAGGAGAGCAAACGGGCGTGTGGTGCCGGCGCTGAGGTGTGGAGCCGAGCACGAGAGCATTAGACTGAGGTTATTACTAGACCCATAATCCTGTACGACCGAATCATTTCGCCTCCTTAGACAAACATAATTGTGTGGTTGCGTGCCTCATATTGTGAATATTTCATGAAGCTGAGTGTGTTTGGTCTGTCCGTGCCTAGCTGCCTCTGTGGCTCGATGCGCACTGCAGCCAACGTCTGATTACACAGCACTTGTTTTGTCCTGGCTCTTCTGTGTTCTGCTCCTATTATCTGTTCACGCGAGCAGTTCACATTTAGATGGGCGAGCTTTGTCAAACACAGTGTGACTGGTGTTGCCTCCTCAGCTGTTTTTGTCTGGTATATCTCCACGCTCCCATCACTGACTGAGCCTCGGGCATTGGAGCAGGAAAACACTGCAGCAGTTTTGGTGCCTCTACTGAGTCTCTCTCTCTCTCTCCCTCTCCCTCTCCCTCTCCCTCTCCCTCTCCCTCTCCCGCTCTCTCTCTCTCAGGCCATTGCTTGTTAATACAGCTTGATGACATTATGACAATCAAGGAGATATCAGTTCCGGTCCCCTTCCCGTCCAGAGGCCCCCTGGTGTGTGTGTGTTTGGGCAGGGCCTAGCACACAACACAGGGCTGGTGGCTGCTCTGTTAGCCTTGCGGTAACATAGTGGGATCTGCCAGATTGCAATGTGCTCCAGCTATTACAGAGACAAACTACTAATTATGTGTAATTGATCAAATTTTAACCAAATAGTAATCTCAGAGATGGCAAAAGTCAATTATTGGCATGGGCAGGCCAGCACTCAGCTCTGTAGCAGAACAACACCTGGTTTGGAGTTTGGACAGGACAGCAGAGAGTGAAAGGGGGTGAAAGAGTGGGAAGAGACATTCAGCAAATTTGTTGGAGCCTGGACTCAAACCCACATCACTGAGGACAGAACAGTGATTGGCCATATACTGTATGCAGCTACATTAAAGGCCCTGTACCAAATTTTGTTACTAGCTGTGAAATGAAGCTTGATTTGTTCCTCCTTCGGTGTATTGAATATTCTGTGGTTTTGGGAAAAAGACGAGAGATTTTTATTTCGAGTTCAAGTACATTACATCATACAATCTGTACATCCGCATGATGTTTATACAATTGTAATTTACAACAGATACTAATAATAATAATACTTGTCTTGTTCAAACTCGAAAAGTGGAGTGGGAAGAAGTATAACTTAGAAACTCCCATCCCTGCATGAATGAATGAATGAATGAATAATTTTATTTAAGTGTCATGCACAAATGTGCCCAGCCCTCATGGCCTTATATGACACTAGTAAACATAAACAGATGAAAGATGGCCATCATATGCCGTTCCATTACAACTTTACATTGGATACAACATATTTT
>OMNZ01017621.1:1387-14911 GCA_900303255.1 Lesueurigobius sanzi
GACCCCCATAGCCAGAGCCAGGGCACACATCAGGATGGACAAGACTGTGAGTCCTCGAGCAGCCTGCATGTCACTGGGCAGCGCTAACATACTATCATACACTTTACACTGGATCTGACCTGTACTCTGCACTATACAATTCATCCAAAGGCCTTCCCAGATAATCTGAGCCGTCACTATGTTGTTTCCAATGAAGGCAGTGACTCTCCACAGTGGGATGATACAGACTATTAACCCTGCCACCCAGCCCACAATGGACAGGACCAGGCCCAGCAGCTGCATGCCTGTAGTCGCCATGACAAACGTGAAGTTGAAACCAAATGGATTTGTCTTAGTTTTAGATGTGTCTTTTAAGTCTCACAAAAAAGTGAGAACGTATAGTTGTTAATGTCAGAGTCTTTGGGAGATGAAGATGGTCCTTCCTGCTTGGATCTGTCCAGGACTGGTATCCTGCAATTTAAAGAAAGACAAAAGGTTACCTAACATTTACAGTTGCAGAACATGAAAGGAACATACTGTATTGTATGATAAAAGTTTGAAATCGGCCTGTAGGCCTATGTTTGGTAGATTCCAATGTGAAAGACAGAGAATAGCCCTCTTTCACACATCAGTGGGTGTGTGGATTATCTCAGAAAAAACATGAGACTGAACACAAGCAGCTTTCATCAAGGCTTGTGGAGTGGGCTAGTAGGACCTGTGTCCTCATCGCTCCCAATATCCTCCTTTTTATCGTTTTATCTTTGAACCAAAACTACACCAGTGCTTTCAGGCAACAGGTCTCAGAAGACAAAATGAGTCTTTGCTTCATCTGAGCACATTGTGACTAAATTTACTGTATACTTTAATATGTTATTTGTAGAAATTGTTTATTAATTGTTATTAACGTCTAAACTATGAAGAACATTTTCATTTTTTAACTAGTGTAACAAGTTGTTGAATTACAGTGGTTATACAATTTTTTAATCAAGCCTTTATCAGGATGATGTCATAGTATGCTTTCTACATTTATTCACTATGGGAAATTATGATTTAAATTTCAACATAATTACCTTGTATCAGTTCCTTTGACTCCTTTGTGGAATGCTGTCCTGAGACTGCCGTTATCACAGCTTCTTGTGCTGGTGCCCCTTGATGCCTTGAGGATTCAAGGATTGCCCTGAGAATTCAGACGACTCAGATGAAATGTCTGTCAATCGAAGCAGGCTTCAGCTGGAACTCTGCAGTGGAACTATGGAGAGGGCTTCACTGCTTGGACACCCAGGACCGGACTGGAGATGGGCCCGTCCTGCAAAATGCCACTGAGGGTCTGTGTGGTGGTGGGCAGAAGCATGCGCTCGGTGCCAGTGTGTGAATACGTGAATGTGTCCGAGTGTGTCTCCCAGTGCCTGGTGTTTCAGCACAATGGGCTGCTGTTTGGTGTCGCCCCCCACCACGCTCCTCGTCAACCTCTGTCCCAGCCAACAACATCCATCCAACTCAGCAACACATTTTCTCCTTTTCTCCACTTGGTTTCACTTGTTCCTTCTTGAGAGCCAGCTCTTTTCTTAAACCCACTTAGTTCTCTGTCAATTTATGGGTTTCATTGAAGTTTTCAAGTATAGTCCTTTGTATTGCATTTGCTCTTTTGTGATCATTGCTCCTTTTTCAACAGGGATAATAAGAGTCATAGTTTATCATATTTTTAAGTTCATAAACAGAACAGTTTATTATAACACATTATTAGGTTTTAATTACTCTTTTTTCTTATGCCAATTAGATGCTGCAAAAACTTGAGGAGAGGATGAGGGGAGCAGCATTTTTGCCACCATGAAGACGTCCTGGATTGAAAAATGGATGCAGCTTGTCCGTGAAGTTGTCAGCGAAGGTGTAAATGTGAGCCCCAGATTCGCTGCAGTAGAAGGACACCCGGCCCTCCGTGTAGTCCAGGAATACCCCCACCCTCTTGGGCCTGTGACCCAGAGCCAGGTGGGTGACTGGAGAACTGCTGGCTAAATATTGACCACTGGCTTTAAGGCTCAAAGTCCAGAAGCCATTGGCGGGGCAGACCGTAAACTTGCCCTTCCTATTAATGGACTGCCTCACTACACCCAGGTTCCACTCAATCTTCTCGCCAACATCCACCTCCCAGTAGTACCTCCCGCAGTTGAAGCTCTCTTTGGCCAGGATGTTTGCCACGCGGTCGAAACGTTTGGGGTTTTCTGAGACCTCCTGAAGCTTGTCCGTGTGCCTGACCTGCTTCCTGTCCTCAGACACCGAAAGCGCTGGGTGTGCAGTTTTGGCGCTGAGACAGATGTCCACTACAAAACAAGACACACGTTCCAGTAACATTTTATAATATCAACACACTAGGAAGATTTTGTACAGCATTGAGTACACCCTCTGTCCAAGAAATCAGCTTTATGATGGAGCTAAAGTGTTATTTTCTCATGCTTTAGCTCCATCTATTTTCTAAAAAATACTTTTATGCAATTACAGTATTTACATAAACTTACCAGTATATTTCTCAATTCTTTTTAGTTCTATTAAAACAGGAGAAATGTAATTAGCAGATGCTCTTATAATTACATCACAGTACATTGGATTATTATACATACCAGATTTAGACAGCCTATTGACTTCTGCCTTTATCTTTTCAACCATTTCAGACAAGGCTCGTCTGGTTATCCCAATACAAGGATCAGCTTCTACAGTGACCCTGGACCAGTCCTTCATTTCAGGTGGACTAACCGGAGTCTGCGTTCCAGTCTACACAAGAATAGCTTTGTCAATATCATCTATTGTCATTGTTTCCGCAGTGAGTTGAAAAGACTTACTACAGTAACACGTTCAGCTTCATCACTTGGTTCGTCGTCAACTTCAGGTGTTGGCTCATCTTCGGCCGTGTCTGTGGTGAGCTCCTGAATCTCGTGCTCTAGCTCTTTGATGAGTTTTTCCACTCTCTTCTCCTCCTCCCTCTGTCTGTCTTCAATGGCTGTGACCACTGCTTTGTGGCTCTTCTCCATAGCACTGACCAGGGCAGAGAAGGTCTTCTGGCTTTCGCGAACTTCTCTGAGGTACGAGCTCTGAAGTTTGCAAACAATAAAGACAACAAAATAAATACATTAAGACACAATTAGCACATGGCAAAGGCTGCAATTAAAAGCTGCAATGAACATGTCTATAATGTGCACTCTGATCTGAATCTTTATTTCTAAACATACAGCAAACTGTAAACATAATCTTATCATTTGTTTAGCTTATCCTGTTAAGGATAACTTCTTGCAGAACAACTATGGACCAATAAATCCACATCACATTGAATGATGAATGTTGAATGTGTGCTGAGCAGGATCACACACTGTACCTTTTGTTGCTCCAGAGAACTCTTCAACCTCTCAATCTTCTGCAGCCTCTCCTGAACCATTCGCTCCACATCATAAACCTGTCAGATCATCACACCCTATTTATAACATCCATAAAGTTATGTCACTTGCAATAAATGGACAAGTACCACTGTTTCTTCTTCTGCAGGCACTTTTGGTGGCTTGATCTGTCTGTACTTTTCGGACACATCCGCCAGAACATGGTTGACGCTGAGGTTGGGGCGCTCGGCGAACAGTCTTTTACAGTGGGGGCAGTATCGGGACGGGTGCTTGGACCAGAAGTGGCTCAGGCAGGACAGGCAGAAGCTGTGCCCGCATGGTATGGTCACTGGGTTGGTGAATATCCTTCGGCACAGTGAGCACAAAAAGTGCTTCTCCGAGATCTGGCTGAAGGTAGAAGCCATTATCTGCAAAAGTCAATCATAGCAAAGGGTTATCAAATCAGAAATCCACAGTTACACAATGGTTAATAAGCATGGGTGACTTAAGTGTGGACACTACAGGGCATGTTGTGTTTGTATTAATTAAAGTCTATACATTTTTCAGTGACACACTCATTCAACATCGCGCTTAAATTATTTTCATTCCAAACAGAACCCGTATTGTTCCCGAGTGCCAAAACAAATAATGACACATTTTAATCAATATTGACACTCAGTTTGCCTCTCTTATCTTGTTCACATCATGCCAACCCTGCACACTTTGTACCAAGCTAAAACACAAGTGGAAAAGAAACATTTTACTCAAACACGATGTGAAATGCTCAATACAAGAAAACATATAGATTGTTAAAAGAAGGTTTTTTTGGACAGTTAGGAAGGTAATCCTTTGCACAACCTTTGTACCTGTTCGAAGCCTATAATAAAACAGTTGGATGCATCAGCACGCTACTATTAGATTCACAGTGACTCTATAGAGAAAGAAGAGATGCATAAATTAACTAAGTGGCTTCATTTTAGCTGCTCAAAGCATGTCATGTCACAATAAAACCATATACAGTATGAACTTTTGAAAAAAAGGCAAAATAATGGTCAAAATGATGTAATACACATGCATGCACTGGCTTAAGTTGTTATTAGTTAGTGAAGTTGCGTCTACACCAGTTCAACTGCATTCACTCTCAATGCAAACAAGACAAGTCACGTTCTTAGATTCACATGTCATACTTGTCATTACATAATACACAAAGGGCCCAATAAAATCTCACAATTAAGGTCACTGATTTTGCTGTCTTGTATTTAAATGTATAACAAATTCTCTTTACCGTTGGCATAAAAAACAAACATGAAAATGAACATGGATATATTTGATTTAACTCAAAGGGAAGTGAAAGAATGTGGTGGAAAATATGTGGTCGGACTGGTAGTAAATGTTTAGTGAGGGCTTGAAGACGCCATGAGCAAGTTTCAGTGAAGTAACCTGATTCCTCAAAAGACCCAATTTGTCATTAAAATCAGATACATTATGAAACTGTAGATCTTGCAGGCTATCCTAATCTTTTTGTTAGAACCCATGATCCGTAATATCAAAAGGTTACTCTTTAATAACATAAAAAAAATTAAAAAAAAGTTCTTACCACAGTTATTGTCCTTCAAAACCCAATTGGTTAGCTTGCCTTCTATCCACAGCCTTATAGACAACACAAATGTACAGGGTGATAGGTAACAGGTGCACAGAGCTTTGTGTGAGTTTGTCTAGTAAAGAGGGCAGTGCTTTTGACAATGGCACTCCACCAGGCTCCTCCTCTTTTTGTGTTATCTGAGCTACAGGTGAACTAGCCAAGAGCAAAACTCCAGGAAATAGTTAAGGCCTAAAACTATTAGGAGAGAAGGGGCCACAAAACCAGTGCAAATCAGTCCATGTCCTATGTTTACAATTCTTCATGAGGGGAAATTTCTGTTTAATGACCCCAAAATGAACTGTTTTTTTTAATTATAGCTTTTATTCACATTCACTGGCTATTTTAACAGTTCCATAATTATCCTGGAGAATTTATTGAGTCCAAAACAATTCTCGCACTCAAAAAAAGTATTAAAAAGTTCAAGTGCGAGGTGCAGCAAAAAAGCGATTGATGAAGATGGAGTTGAAGTTGACTCTGGCGGGCTGTGCCACTCTGTTCTCTATGTGTTTGATGGCAACCTGAGCCGTTCCTCCGGCCGAGCCCCCTACTGCTCCGCCGATCACCCCGTACAGCACCATGCCCCACGGCCCCTCTATGCACCCCACCAGGGCACCCAGGATAGCCCCCACAACGAGCCCGGTCCCCAGTCCTCGGATCAAGGACGTCCTGAGCCAGCTGTTGTCCATTTCGGCTCTGGCTCTGATCTCGTCACTGACTGTCTTGGTGTAGGTGTCTCTCCTGTGATTCAAGTCTTCAGCGATGTACTGCTTCTCCAGCTCGGCCCATGCCCTCTCCGTCTCGGCACTTCTCTGTTTTCTCAATCTCTTTTCTTCTTTTTTCACTCTCTCCTCTGCTTTGTGGAAGGTGCTGCTCGAGAAATATGCACCACCCAACGAGGCGTTCAAACACTCAATTTTCTGAAGCAGCTCCCTGTCCCGGCTACGGTCCCGCCAGTTCTTGTTGAAGATATGGAAACGGCCCTCATACTTCTCAACAAGCTCCCTCAAGTGCCAGGCGGTTTTCTTGACTCTGTTCTCCAGTGCTTGGCCCAGTTGTTGTCCTTCATACGCAAACAGGGCGATGCAGTGCTTCAGGCAGTTCTTCCCAAAGTGCTTCCTGAGCAGTTTGAGCGTTTTCATGTCATTGGAGGAGAGTTTTTCCATGTCGAACGCAACAAGAAAGGCGTGTGGACCAGGGCTGCACAAACACTTGGCTCTTCTCAGCTCCATCTCCCTTTTAGCTGGAAAAATGTCTTTGTCATAGATGTTGGGCCCGATGACCACAGCCACACGTCGCCCAGCCAAGACTCCAATCTTCTTACTGGAGCAGGATATGCTGTTGGTGTCCTTAGGGAACTCCTGCCGTCCTAAAATGGCATTGGTCAATAGGAACTGGGAAGGACCACTGCTGCCGACCACCATCAGCCTCAGTACAACGGCAGAGCCTTGAAAGAAATGCAAAAGAGGGGTGCACAGTCAAATAAACAACAACAATTACTTTTTGATTCCCATGTAGCTACATACACTTCTATAAACCCCCAAAACTGTAAATTTGTCACAACTGAACACTGAAGATATACACTACCGCTCAAAAGTTTGGTTCCTTTTTATTATTGTCTGATTCTCATTGAAGGCATTAAAGTATGAATGATCACATATGGAATTTTGTCGTAAGTTTAAGTGAAATAACTAAAATATTATTTTATAGATTATAGATTCTTCTAAACAGCCACCCTTTGCGCTTTTCCCACCTTTTTCTTTTGCTCTTTTTTCTTTAGGCATATTCTCAATGAGCTTCATTAGGCCGTGACCTGAAATGGCTTTAAACAGTCTGTGAACTGAAAACCATTTCTGGTGACTACATTATGAAGCTCATTGAGAAAATGCCTAAAGTGTGAAAAGCAGTGATCAAAGCAAAAGGTGTGATTTTGATTTCATCTTTTTTGTTCAAAACATACTTCCATGTGTGTCCATGGATAAATTGAATGCCTTCAGTGAGAATCTACAATGTAAATAGTCATAAAAATAAAGGGGAAAAAAAACATACATCAAAAAGTGACCCCAAACTTTTGAGCGGTAGTGTATGATCAGGGGAACATAATGTGTTTTTAAGTCTTGAAAGGGATGAACAAATTCACTCATGTTCCTAAAAGAATATACAGTAGGCTATAACTTTAAAGAAATGAATCCAATTTCTTAGTTCTACTGTAAATAAAACAACATTGCTTACCTTTTTTGCCTTTTCTCTTTTCCATTGCACAGTTCCTCTCTGGTCTGAATCAAACTTCAGCTGAGCTAACGTACTGGTGGTAGATCCACAAACACATTGTTGATATCACCATTGTGCAACGGATTTTATACTAAGCGGAAAATGACCCCAGGCTCAGCACAAACACTCAATGACATTTCTCTTTAAAAACAAACTAGAAATTATTTGGCCTATTACTATTCCTACCACAAATATATTTCACTGTAGTATTGGCTTGTAATTTTCAACATTTTGTTATTATGTGTAATTTAGTGCAGATGATCAGTGTCAGCACTTTCAATGACTGTACATCAGAATGTGGCCAGTCCAGTCACTAGGAGATAAAACAACAACAACAACCTGTTTATTTATTCCGAGAATATCTGTTCCAATAAAACATAATAATATATAAAATAAAATATCTAGAGACAGCTTTACAAGGTCAGTTATTTGTCACAATGCCTAATTTGTTCATAGACCAGAGTAATCAATATCTCATTACAAAGACTTGGGTTATGTCCAAGGAACTCAAATCGAGAGGATATTCTTAAAGCAAATAAAACAAAATAGTCTCTTATACACAACAGGGCAGGCATCTAGCAATCATCTAACACAATTATAACACAATACTAACATCAAAATGCATCTGCCAGTGTATATTCATTTAGTTTAGTTTTAAAGGTAAATATCTTATTCTATATTTATTATTCTATATCTTTTTCATATTAGGTATATAAAAAAAACAGTGGTAGCAAGGAATTAGCATACCTGATCTAAATGAAAAGGAAATGTGATTTTAATACATAAAAGTGCACGTTTTTTGCGCCTCCACGTGGTTACTTTTTGTACGACAGAAACAGGAAGTCCCGCACCATCAACGTCACGTCCGGTATGAGAAATCAGCTGTGAAGGCATGAATGGGGCATGGGTGTAAATAGTTGACCTTACTGTGGTTTTAAGTTATCAAATGTAGCTTGTGTGATCATGTTTTTTGTCAAGTGTATCCTGTTTTAAAATAGACTGTTAGTTTATTTTCTTTGCATCCAAAATATACGAAAATGAAGATATTACACCTGCGATATTATGACCAAAAAGGCTCTTGACGATGTTTTGTCTTACTCCCCGGGCGCTGAGGTGTGGACTGCCCGCGTCTTTGTGCGTTATACCCCGGGGCATCTCATCCTCTCACGTCGCTGGAGTAGAAGGAGACCTAATAAGTGGTGATGAGTCTCAGAGAACAGCAGCAGCAGCAGCAGCAGCAGCAGCAGCTTCCCTCTATGTCCATGTGAGTATAGTCTGGCTCTTCAAACAAAGCGTCCATCAGATTTATTTTTAGACTTGTTACCTACGTCAGTGTCTTTGTGTTCTCCTCTGCAGTGGCCTTACTGTCTCAGAAGATGTTCCTACTGCAATTTCAACAAGTACATTTCCAGATCCAGCGATAATAATGATGCTGTGACTGAGTGCCTTCAAAAAGAGACTCAAACTTTGGTTCAGCTGAGCCAGGTTTCATGGTATGATACCGATTACTTGATAAGAGGCTCGTCTTCTCTACATGGCAACGTTGGTTAAATGTATTTCCACTTTTTCAGGATCAAATGAAACCATGAAACCCTGTTCTATTTGTTTCTTTTTTTCTCTGCCTGCTTTTTTGGGAGTAGTCTGAGTAGTAGTTTACGGATCTTTTCATGGTCTTTTCCGAGTAGTGCAATAAAATTTGTTTGCCCTCCCCTTTGATGACTTTGCAGGTTACTTTTCTTTCATTTCTGTGACAGTGACCCTAAAAAGTGACACCGCAAGTTGTGAAATGTGCTTATAAACTATGAAGAAATCGGATTTTAGAAATGTGTTTGCGAAGTTAGGAAGGTGTTTGTACCACAACTATCAATTTGATTTACTCACTCTCTTTCATTGTAACAATCAAGTGTAGGAGTGCACTGTGATGAGGTTGTAAGTAAATATCCAGGCTGTAGTATTACATTTTTTTTCTGTGGATAATTCCTTCTGTCCAAAGAATTGAACAGACGAAGGACAGAGTGGGGATAACTAGTACCTGAAGTAAATGCATAAAAAGAGAAAAAAACAGGACTGCTTAAATTTATGCCTGACTTAAGATTTTAAACTTAAACTCCATGCCTTATTTATATTGTGATGTTCATGCTACTTTCGGTTTATTCAGCCTTTGCGTCTTTACTACAGTGTAACAAAATCATGTGTTTTTTTGTGCAGCATCACCTCTGTGTTTTTCGGAGGGGGGACACCAAGCCTAGCTCAGCCGTCGACCATCGCTGCAGTTCTTGAATCTGTTTCACGAAATGCTCATGTTCCTGTGAACGCGGAGGTGACGCTGGAGGTCAACCCCACTCCTGTAGGAAAATCCAAGTTGGAGGACTTCCACCACGCTGGAGTCAACCGCTTCTCCATCGGCGTCCAGGTTATCGTCTAAATCTAATAGACCCTTTCATTGTTTGTAAACATTCCGGGCTTAACTGGAGTCGGAAAACTAGATCCCTATCTATTTCCATTGTAGCTGTTGTCATAGTAATGATAAACAAATGTCTAACTGTTGTTGGAAATATCAGATAAAACCTTATTTTATCATTTCCTCTCAAATTCCTCTTGTTCTTGCACCTTAAGCCACAACAGGACGACATTTTTAGTTGTAGTTTTATACTTATAATAGCTGGTTTTAGTTTAATCTTATTTCTCTTGCTCACTTCCTGCCTCCAGCTGATGTCACTGATGATGTAAGCAGCGAAGGGGTCTATACGTACTGTATATCGAACACAATCGCAAAAGAGAAATAATTTTAAGAGATTCTGTCTTGGCCATACTATTGTTTGATAATAAAAGACACCCTTCTTTCTATTGTGCTTTTGATTTCAGTCTTTAAAGAATGATGATTTGCGATTGCTGGGCAGAGACCACGATTCCCACGATGCACTGGACACCATCGAGGAGGCATCGAGGCTGTGTTCTGGCAGGGTGTCCGTAGACCTGATGTTTGGCCGACCTCAGCAGACGGTGGCGTCCTGGGAGGCCGAGTTGAGGCAGATGCTGCAGGTGTGCGATGACCACCTGTCTCTGTACCAGCTCACGGTGGAGAGAGGCACCCAGCTCTTCAAACAGGTCCAGTCTGGAGAAGTGACCGTGCCCGAGGATGAAGTTACCGGAGAGATGTACCAGACGGCCAGGGCCATCCTCCAACAACATGGTTTTGAACAGTACGAAGTGTCAAACTTTGCAAAGAAAGTGAGTCAATGACTAGAGAGAAAGAGAAATGTAACTGTGCAGTTGAGTTTAAGTTAAAAATACATTACCTAAAGTGTGAAGGCTTATCAAAAAGGATACCCAGGTGCTAGACAATACTAAAACTAGAATCTAATTAATACACAGTAAGGTACAGGCAATTAGAGAGTGTGCAGCAAAGACCAAAGGACACTGAACATCAAAGAAAAAAAAAGAATAATACAAACTTGTAATAATTATAAATTAGACCAGGGCTGCCCAAAGTTTTTTTCATGGAGGAGTAAAAGTATTAGCACGCGAAGGGCCGAACACAATAGCGTAATGCATGTAGAAAGACTACATGCAAACTGATCTATGGATAGATGTCCTTTACTGTGGTGCTATTGGGTAGGACATGCTGTTCTGGTGTCAGTAACTATTGACAGTCTATTCACAGGGTTCCCACTCTACCTGGAAAACCCTGAAAACCTGCAAAATGACCTACCCATTTTCTAGTCATGGAAAAAACACATGGAAAATGACAAAAAATGTCAAATGTCCTGGAAAACATATTTTGTCCTTGAAAACATTTCTCCTCCCTTTGCATTTCTGTTTAAAATACTGTAAATGCAAGCTATACTTTGCCCACCACACCACACTAAAGACGAGCTCATTCTGCTCTGGAACACAGGAAAAATGATCTTCTATTTCAAAATTTCCCCAAGGGAGCACCCCCGATCCCCCCATTTTACCATGGTCCCAAGAAAACTTTACATGTCTCAGCTTGAATCTCTTCAGACCCAAAAGCTACAGGCTTGCAATATTACTAGATTGCATCTACAGGGTGCGCTGATGAGTGCGGGGGACAGAGAGGCCCCGAAATATGGAATCACAATGTTTTGAAGTATTTTTGCACTATTAAATGTCATTGAAAATCCTGGAAATTACCTGGAAATTAAATAAGTAAAGCGTGGGAAATCTGATTCAGTCACAAATTAATCAAAGTAGATGCTTCTTAAAAATATAAGCACCATATTGAGGGCCAAATGAAACCGCTTAGAGGGCACCCCTGAATTAGACATTTCATGGATAGTTTTAGAATGGTCTTGATCTTTAACACTATATTTGTATGGCTCAATTAAACTACCTATGCATTCTGCTATATTATTATGATTATATGCACTAAAAAGAGACAGGAGTCCACAGCAGGACTTGTCAATTAACCTTTTTAAATGCTCAGTTTTTAGGTCTTGACATTGAAATGAGTATACTTTTTGTTTAAGGATCAAAGTGGACATTTCTCTGATGTCTTACTCTTTGCAGAATGGTGTCAGTCGTCACAATCTGAGTTATTGGAAAGGAAGACAGTACATTGGCGTGGGACCAGGTCATTTATAAACTTTTCTAAATATCTGTGAATAACTTGCCAGAAAGTCAAAGTTGTTTTTTCGTGGCAAAGCAAAGCAAATTAACTGTGTTTATTCTTTGTTTTGCTTACAAACTGGCCATTTAACCAGTCAACCAGCAATAGAGGGGAGCAAAGAAAAGGGTAACACCCCCTTTTGAGGTAAAACGGAGGCTACGCCCATTGAGATGAATGGGAAAACATTGACTGAGATCTTCACATTTATGTCTGAAAAATAACATTTTATGTGTTTTATATATTTGTCTCATATAAAAGAGAAGCAAATGAAGAGTTGTTTTGCTGCAGAAGATTCACAGAGCGGACAGTTAATGTTTTAAAGTGGGCTACAGTTAGCAGGAAGTTGGCATGTTCAGACTTCAATGTAAAGTGTTTAGCCGTTCATAGGTCAAAAACAAAGCAATATTGAAATGTAAGAAGCGGTAAAATTACTCAGTTAGATGGGCGTTTGAATTTGATCTTGGATTTGATCAAATTTGATCAAATTAAGTCACTATGTCTCTATGAACGGCCCCTCAAAAGGGGGCGTTAACCTTTCGTTGCTCCCCTATACCCTCTACTTTTAAAAGTTACATTAGCATTTGGCACTAAAGTTCTCAGTTTTATTTCGTTTTGGAAGTTCACTGGCATGTAACAACTAAAATAACGTTGATTGTTTTAGGGGCACATGGCAGATTTGTCCCTGTAGGAGAGGGGGGAGTTTGTCGAGAGGCCCGCACCCAAACTTTGGCGCCTGAGGTCTGGATGCGTGAAGTCCGGCAGAGGGGACATGGCACCCGCAGAAGGATTCAGCTCCAACAACATGAACTGTAAGTAATGGACACCAGCATGTCCCTGTAAGTGAGAGCTGTCAAAATGACACAGCCATGACGTGAAGTGCCATTTAACGTGCTCTGTTCTCGATAAGTCCTATCTATAGACTGTGGACTCGCGCTTATCCTCCCTCCTAATTGTCAAGTCGGGCCTTTGTGACTTTAGATGGATGTGTTTTCAGATTAGACGAGGTGTTGGTGATGGGAATGAGAATGACCAAAGGCATAACGCACAAGGTAACTTCAATATGAATCACAGTAATCACATGAATCACACAATAGATGCCTTCACCGTTCCCCCTCACAAAGAAGCACTTAGTGTACTTACTTACTATTTGTGTCTCTCAGCACTGGCAGCGTTTCAGCCCACACATCAGCCTCCAAGATGTTTTTGGTTTGTCTCCCGATGTTCAAGGTTTCCTGCAGAACGGCAAACTGATTCTCGATGAAAAGTAGGTATTCTTTCAGCAGCCTTATTTTCTCTTCAGTTTGAAACAGTTTGAGTTAACTAGTAATTTCTCATCGAACTAGAGGCCTACGCTGCTCTTATCATGGGCTCGCCGTACTGGACAGTATCCTGCCAACGTTGCTGCTGGAGATGGAACAAATGTATGTTCAAAATGCAAAGACAGATTACTCCAAGGTAAACACATTGTGATGAACCGATAGCTATTGACGATACTCTTACAATCAAAAACTGATGGAGAGATATTAGTTGTATAATATCTAGATGTGACTTTTACTTCCTCATGTAAGATCTAAACTTCTTACATAGGCTTCACGTAACATTGAAGACCTTGGACTTGTGAAGCTTTGATATTAACCAACTCT
>OMNZ01017627.1:14434-24991 GCA_900303255.1 Lesueurigobius sanzi
CCCCCCCCCCCCCCCTCCTCCATCCAGTGCACCCCCACCAGCGTAATAGAAAGAAGAAGAAAAAAAACTGGACAAGACTTCAAAATAAGACTGGCAAATCCAAAAGCCGGGGCCCAAGGTTCCGCAGCTCGATGGAAAGCGATGAATATGTGAACAGCGTCCGCGCGAAAGGTGCAACGCAGAGGGCCGAGGGTCAGGAGAGAAGTGAAGAGGCATGAGACAAAGGCAACAGCAATAACCGCCGATAAAGTTGTGTGGACGAGCCAACAACCGCGCATTACACCAGAGAGTAGTAAATGCTAAATCCAATCATACAAACTGTGCAGAGCCTCCGCGCAAAACTCTTTCGCACAACGTGGCTTTTATCATTTTTTTTTTTACTTACTGTTTAACATATTCATTTTATTCAAGTGTTTTTAAACTGAATGGCAAAACAAGATCAAAGGCAGGAAACTTGAGCATGTGTAAAACACTAGTAGGAAGACTATTAGACACATTCGGAGTCGATGAGAAAACAAATTCCATGTGACAATTACAGTTTGTTCCTTAATCTTTAGTGAAGGCACAAAAGCTCAGAGTGCTTTTGAAAAGAATTTACACACACAGGCGGCACTATCGCTTCACCACGACACAATACAACGCTGGTAATTTTCCGTAATTTTGATCTTTGCAGCCAGATGCTCACAATGGAGAAAAAAAAAGTAGTATGGTATGGGATTCCAGTACAACGCCAGTGCCTTAGAAAGCACCACCACGCACCGTTACAAAACCGCTATCTGGCTGCTCCTCTGCACAGTTTTGTTTTCTCTTGAAAAAGTGCTGGTAAAAAAACAGGGAAGGAGCACCTTAGCTGGGGGACATGTTTTTGTTGAAAGGGAATCAGGAGAAATGGTGGATTTCAGACGTATCAGTCCTGCAAGGCAACCGCAGGCAATTCATACAGAACCTGACACGACGCCCAAAACACACCGCCGACTTCTGGTTTTATTTCTGCAGCTCGCGCACATGGGCCCCGTTCACTCATGCACTCCGACAACACAGCAGGAACAGATACATACTCCATAATTCATTTTAGCGGTGAATTTCATTTCCTTTCCTCTTATTTAAACACACTCGCCCTCCGTACCACGCTCACATAAAGTGCTTAAGTGCGCACACGTATTGTTTTTCTTCCCGCCGAAAAGTCAAGCTTATAACAAAAGAAATACACCAGCTAAGCACACAAACATGCTCCCGAATACAATCTCAAAAAGTGTCACAGGCGTTGGTCAAATGCGCCTCTGTTCCCCCGAGGAAATAGACTTCCCCGCAGACAGCACGGAGGCAGCCCCGGGAGTGCTCTAAGAAGTGAACGGAGTGGGGATGGGACAAAGCAGGAAGGGGTTAAGGTTCGGAGGGTGCAACCTTTTATCACGCTGGAGGGAGACAGAGCGCTGAGTGCTGCGGAAAGGTAAATATTTCAGCGTGATGGGTGACATAAACAATAGCTTTGCTCTCATTCCCACTTTTTAAGTTGCAAAATTTGGAGCTGGTAATTCATCGCGGCAGCCTGCCCCTGACTCGCTAGCACAGCACAAAATATTATGCCCCACGAACTCGAGCGCAGGGGATACAGTGTGTTCCTCATTACTCCATTTATCCAAAACTCAAGCATTCAGATCTGTACAGCCATCAAGGTTATCTGTCAAACAAGAACAAGTACATTAACATAACCAGACAGGCTTGAAAATAAATTTATCAAAGGCCAGGGAGGGTCACACACAGTTTGCATCTCGCATGATCCAGCTGTGTGGACCTCTTTTGTATGTAATTAGACTTCATGACTTTCTTGAAGTTCTTTTCCCTTCCTTTATTCTCTTGCCTGGCGTGGAGCCGGCCCTCTCGCGTCGCGCAAAGGGAGCAGTCTGTCGGAACGCGCGCGAGGGCCAGATAACTCTTTGAAGGTTGCCGTGGCTGGTAACCTCTCCTCGGGCCCGTGTGAAGATTTACCAATGCAGAGGTGAGCGGTTGGAGTCCGCGCTAACATGGGCAGCGACAGGAAAGAGGCGAGAAGAGCAGAGGTGGGGGGAGGTCCACGGGGGGCACCTGTCCTGACCCACTGGAGCAGGGCATACGAGTGGGCAGCCATTATCTGTTTTTTCTTTTTTTGGGAGAGGACAAATAATCGCTTCTCACTGCAGGTTTCACTCCTGCACAAGCGACGACTGCATTTAACTCAAGGAAGCACGAAAAAGAGTTGGGATTTTGAAATGTGTTTTCTGAAAGGCATTTGGCTCGACTCAAACAAAAGCCAAATGACTGTAATCAGGGGCACGACGTGTAAGATGATGCTAATATGTTTCCCCCAATCACTCAGACTTTATCCGGGGCAAAACTGGAACAAAATGATGCACCTCCCTTCTCTACAGCAACAAAAGCAAATTATACTCTGACATGATCTGATTTGCCATCACTCTGAATTCAAAACATAGTACAGTATGCATTCATCAACACGCACTTTTATCGATCCCTTCTCTTCTGCTTAATGAATCTGCACGGTTTGGTTTGACATAAACCAACAGACACATTTTGAATGAACTAAAGAGAGCGATATAGAGACCGTGTGAAGGAGAAATGGGAGTATGAACGCGGTAACTCACAGTGCCCTCTCCTGCTCAGCTAAAATATCTTTTCAGAACCAAAACATGAACAGCCAAGCTTCACTGAAGTTCCTACTGTGATAAAAATATGTTAGTGACTCTTTTCCAAATCTAAAAGACGTGCTGAAAATTGCATGTTAATATCTTAGTTTAGGTTATGTTCAAAAACAGGTGATTTCACAGTTTTTGTTTGGTATTTCATTTTTGAAAGATTACACTGCAAGATTTTTTAGGTGTTCTTTCCCAATTTTACTTTGATATTTAATTTAAATATCTTCCAAACAACAGGTATAAATGGGGGAAAAAAACAAAATGAAATGTAATGCTGCCGGAATATTATTTGTATCAATAGTAGCCTCGAGCTGCCCAAGCAGGTGGACAGGACACTGCAATTTGCATCTTCATAAAACCCACATCTTCCCAGATCTCACAGTGATGCTGCGAGATGATGGACCATTTTTAAACCCATATTTGATTGCCTGTTTTTATTAAAATTGGATCCAAAGAGGAGCGTTCTCCATTTGAATTTAATGAATGTTGCGTGTTTTTTGACAGCAGTCTCTTGATTTACACACTGTTATTAAATCCGACATGAGGGCCAGTCAAGTATGAGCAGGTGAGCAGGTGGAGCAGGCTGAGCAGGATCTAGACCCCCTCCCAGTACAGCAGGGGAACAGCCAAGGACACATGCGGCGTGGCACTCCTCTCTCACAAGCCTCTTCCTCCTCTGATACCTCTTCCATTATTCATATTAAAATACACACTGATGTAAAGATGAATAATAAATGCAGTCAACACAAAACAAAAGCTGGCAGCTCAGTCAGAGCGGTCACTTGATAGGAATGAAAAAGGACTTCAAGAAGCACAGCTTTCTAACCTGCAATACTTGCTGTATGCATGATATTGTCAGTAATGTGTGTGTGATTTTACAAAGATCTGAGCTTCAAAATATGAAATAAGAGTGTTAAATAGCACTGCAGTTGAAATTGATTTCCCTGGTAAATGTTTGCATTTAAAATGTATCTGGGGCTCTGTTCCAGAGGCAGTTGTAAATGTTAGGCAGAGGAAAGAAGCTGCTATGGATGGGATTAAAGAACACCGCACCTGAGAAACTCCTGTGTATTTCTTTTTCAGAAGTTTAAAGCCAAAGCGTCTTTCTACAGTGCATCAGCAGATTTAAGGGATGCTCAAAGCTCCAGCCCTCGACCACACGCGCACAACAAATCCTATAATGAACCCGGGCAAAGACACTGACCAGAGTCTCCAGCTTCAACGACAGAGCACACTGACGATGATATTTCTCTGATGGTCCGCCATAAGAGCACAAAGCCACACTGCAATGGCCGCTTCATAGTCAGCTCAGCCACTCATGAGGTTAGTGTGTGCTCAAGATTACACACAAAAACACAGGCTTTTGCTCTAGAAGTGAAGGACTAAATATGAAACAATTACCTTCAGATGATCAGGTGTTTAACTGTAAAGGTGTTTCAAATTTGTGATTTTAAAATATAGAATAAATACAAATATCCATGACGATTTCTCACCATTTAGACTTCTAATTAGAGTGTAAAATAATCCAATAGCTGCCTGAACATGTGGTATATAAAACAAAGGAATTAGGCCTATGTGTTGTTTTAAGGCTTTACTCAAACAGCACTGCTGTCAGCCCTGTTTTTTTTTTTCAGGATATCAGACAAAAAGAGAGCGATGGAGAGGGTGGTATCCTGGGGGTGGGGGTGGGGGGCTGCTGACATGCACTTGTCTCCAATCTCTTCGAATCCATTGCACAATTCATCTGCTTTGTCTCTTCTGCCACGGCTGAGGACAATCAGACCAGACGCCCATTAGATTCCTCATACTGCCCCGATATGCACCCCCAACCCACTCCCCCATCCCAACACCTTTTTCATGTGACACACTGACTGAAGGAGAGGCACGCCAATTCAGCAGCCTTCCCAAATGGGGAAATGTCAGGAAGAGAACCACATCAAAACCAGGTTGTCATGGAGATACAGTATGGTCCAGAATTGCACACAGCACAAAGGCAACCAAGTGTACACACCAAAAACAATCTATAAATATATAATAAAATGCATTAGAGTTCCAATGGAAACATTACAATTAAAATATTGATATAAGCCTCTGCTCCAGTTACAATCTGGAGCAATAGTCATGTGACAAGTGTCCCGTCCATAGAAGTCGTCTCTTTGTAAACAATGCTATTATAAGCAGCCTTGCTGCTATGCTTGGCATTCCAAGGATCTTCTCAAAATGACAGACGAAAGAGAATGAAGCAGAAAGTGATAGTGCTCTTTCACACCAGTTGTTTAGGAAGTTGCCAGCACTTAGCTTCCTCTTTTGAGAAGACCCAGAGCATCTCTGCCCTAGTGCAAGACGGCCCTCCATTGCTCTGCCACTCTATTGACCAGCAGGCCTCACAGGGTCACTTTTCTGAGGCTACTGTGCTGTGTGCTACACAGAAAAAAGGAGATTGAGGGATATTAATGGTAAATGTAGCATACTTACTGCAGTAAAACCCTCTCTTGCCCTCACTTTTTTCTTTGTTTGGCCAGAGGAGCTGAAGGCTTAGGGATAAAGGTACTGTTCAAATCATGAGGCAGGGCTAAAGCCACAGAGATAGTGGGCTCTGACCCAGCGACAGAGCAGTAGATAATTAAAACACCCAGGGCCCTGCTCGCCCTCAACCAGATCCTCTCTCTCCATCTTCTCTCTCTCCCTGTCTAAGCCTGTGCCTGCTCCCACAAAACACACATCCACACAAGTCAAGAATACAATGATGCATATTGAGAAGATGCTGGTTTATACCACAGCGCTGTGCCAGTGCTGCTCCTCAGGGTAAAATCTACTCCAGCTCCCACTGGCCCTGTGCGATCTGTTTAGTTTTCATTTGTACATTTTTTAAGGATCATGAATGATTCCTGTTTTTATCTGATTACTTCCAGACAGTCTGCCTCCACTGAAACACACAAAGCACAGGGACAAAATGGCACACAGGCATGCAGCCTTTAATTTAACAAAAGCCTGTCTGCTTTTGCTTACATTTCATATTCAATTCATCTCAGCATTAATATTGGTGCAATTTCATTCTATAAATATCACTGGAATAAGGATGTTATTTATAGTACAGAGGCCTGGCTTTAACTACAATCTATTTATTTTGTTTGGACAAACATCAATTATAGATGAACTGAGAGGAAATTATCTAGAACCTATAGAAAAGGCATGCATGCCACAAAGAAGATCAGAGACTTTTCCACAGCACCATGAAGAAAGGGAAGCTGACAGGCATGTCTGTATATCATCTAGGTATGGAACACAGAGCATGTGTGTCAGGTGTGTACTGTTCCTGCAGACCCATCAGCTGCTGGCCAAGCTGTGGGGCAGGCCACACTGCCCTCTGATGGTGGCTCTACAACAAGACTGCAACACACTCTTTTGTTCCTTTTATTTCAGGTCATAAACAAAACAGACATTGTTTTTGTTGTGCCATTCTAAAGATAATGAAGTTAGACCAAGTGGATTGTATGGATTGACACTCACATTTACACTTACAAGATGCTTTCCTACGAATAGTCAGTAACCGAAAGTGTGCTGTGACAACAGGCACCGCAACAGGACCCCAACACAGCCCAGCGCTTTTCAGAACCACTCAGCACAAACGCGACAGAAGGTTTTCAGTATTGCAACACACATGACCTTTATTGTTATATTTTATACAGTTAGTATATTTAGTTTGTCTTGCATTTGTGTAGGTTTACTTTTGTCTATGCAGTCCCTGTCTGCAGAGTACATTATGAAGATGTAGCAGGGCAGCACTAAAGAGCCAGCGCAGGGGTCAAGGGTTGAGGGAAAAAATAACCTTGTGTTCCTTGACCTGCTGGTTGACGCAAATGTTTGTCTGTCTAAATATGTGTGTATAAGTATATATCAGCACTTTTGAGGCCTGGCCGTGACGCTGAACATTCACAACATGATGTTAAATAGTTTACTGTAATTCCATGTCAAACTTTTACTTTGTATAATATTATTTATAACAAAAGTATTGTTAAACTGTGTAATGTTCAATAACATATATTATAATATAATATCAGCAAGATCAAAACTAAATATTAGATTTTTCAAAATATTTCAATCAATTTCATATGCAGGATATATCCATTTTATCTTGTTATTATTAGTGGTAATAATTATTATTAGTGTTAATTTCTCCATGTGAGATAATGAGTGATAATTTTGTGAAGATAAAATTGCAGTGTTACACAGTGTTATAGTCTTTTACTAGGCTTGTGTGATGGTTAGGCCCTGACACTGAAGAGAGCACTATCACACATGCTTTACACCTACAAGGGCTTTTGTCAGTGCCTTTCTGTAAAACAAAATAACATTCTGAAATGTTCTGTGAGTTGTGTAATAATCAGAGGCAGTAGCTGGTGCAGCAGGAGTCAGGCCCAGGCCAGGCCCTGGCTTGCTTCTCTCCAGTGGGGCCTGAGCAGCCTCTCACTGCAGACACCCACGAACTGGCTACTCTAATAGGGACAAATTGGCAATGTCTGTGGTGGCCGATGCTGTGAGCTCAGAGCTGTGAATTGATAGTGATGCCTAATGATCCCCCTGGGTAGATCAATACCAATAATCCGTTTTCCCGCCTATCCTCCTCATTGACTATAGAAAACCTGCAAAAGCAGGGGAAAAGTGCAGCCCAGAGCCAAGACATCGGAGTCTACCCAAAGTCCAAACTTAAGGCACATTCATTCATATGTGGTTGGAAGCTAACATGTCACCTGAGACATAGAAGAGAGGAGTGTCACTGTAGAATAGTGTCACTGTAAAGAGTTTAGCCTGGTCAAAGAAAAATACATTATTTCAATAAATAGTAAGTACTGAAAATACTGTATACATTTTATTTGTTTGAAATAAATGCTTATCAATAGTTATTGTTATGTTTTGATGCAATTACAGGAGCCACGGTTTGGGACTAGGAGGCCTGCCCTGACTCTGGTGCAGGGAGAAAGGAAAAGTTGAGAATGGTGAGATTGAGTCGTGGCTCTGACATCTGTTGAATGTCTCTACACGTTGTTCAGTCCTGTTCACGATACTGTCCTGTCAAATGAAGACCAAGGGCCAAAGAAAGACAATATGAAAGGAGTGACGAAACTGTTGCCTTTTTCCCATTTCAATTTTTCAAAGCACATTGATGTCATTTAATAACAGAACATATACCTTTTATTTATTACATTATTAATGTATTATAAATAACTCAATGTCCACATTTATAAAT
Source organism: Lesueurigobius sanzi (assembly GCA_900303255.1). Classification (NCBI taxonomy): domain Eukaryota; kingdom Metazoa; phylum Chordata; class Actinopteri; order Gobiiformes; family Gobiidae; genus Lesueurigobius; species Lesueurigobius sanzi. The sequence goes on from OMNZ01017627.1 coordinate 22,373, forward strand.
TAAACTGAAAAAACCTTTGCAATGCATAATTCAAATTAAATATTTTGATGTAGCTACTGCATATTTAAGTAGGATTATTACAACATTGATTGTAAATCCTTTTCTTGGTGAACATGTGGATCTGTTTGCAGAGCTGAGTGTAAGAGGGGTGTGTAGCTTCACAGTCAGAAAGCCTCACATCAGAGTGGAGCGCCCCACGGACTGCAGCTGATTACTCGCTCCAAACACATCCATACACTTTAGGCCAGCTGTCACAGCGCATAGTTATTACGCCTGTGTGACCGCACCCGCCTGGACAGGGCAGTGGGGCCACTCTGGGGGGCCACCAATCATCACACATAAAAACACTCATTTACATTTTTTTTTCCATTTATTTATAACATTTTAAATGCAAAGTAAATCAATGTAAATTTCAGTAACAACTATAGTGTTGAATCATGTTTTTTATGAATTAAAATTGTTTATCACAAATGCAGAAATAACTTTGCATTTCTGTGATATTCGACACATTTTAAAAATGGTTTAAATGGTGGCCTGCAAAGAAGCTTTTTTCATCAGTTGGCTTTGGGTGAATAAACAGATAAATGTGTTTAGTACTAGAGGATATTAACTAAAATCCACACAAAATGAAAGTGGAGTTTTAGTGCGACGCGACCTGCGGCGGATGTGAATGTTCAGGTCACACAGGTGTGTCGCTCAGTGGTCCGTAGCAGAAAACATCAGTGATGCACTCAGGTCCTGTCTAACACCGCGTCCTTCTCCACAGAGACATGAGGACTGCATCTGATTTAGTCTTTGTTTATTTATTTATGTTTAGGCCAAATCCCACATACAATCACTGATTATGCCTAACAAAAGCCAATACAAAGAGCAATATGGAAAAAACAAATTTTACCCAGCGATAGAGATTGTCCTTCATTTCATAATTAACCATTTATAAGTAAAAGGATCAAAAAAGGTGAAATCAAGTAATTTCAGCAGTTAAAATATGTAAATACAATTAAAGTTAGTGCAAACTGTGGTGTGGTCTTGTAATCAAATCAAGCACAAAAGGTTATTTCAATCAGGTTTCTTTTGATGAGGTTAAAAACCTTAAAGTGTGCCATCCCGTTCTTCTGGTGCCCCTTTCCCCCACCCCTGCTACACACTTAAACAGCAGCATTTAATTCATTACATCATTATGTCATCTCATACTAATCTGTGCGGTGGCCTCCACTGCTTTGACATGCAAATGGATTAGAAAATCGTCTGGGGAGGTACAGGGAGGAGGACGGGGGCTAAACAGTAATCATCACATCTTGTCAATGGGGTGAAAATATGCCCCGAAGCCATGGCCAACATTTTTTTTCACAATCTCTTTAACTAAAAAATTCAATTCATTTTTTTCTCTCTTCAACTCTTCTTCTCCGTGTTTTCTACCTCTGAAAGCCCCAGACAAAGCACTTTGGAGATCACACCAAACAGGGGCAATCTGTTGAGGATCAGCTCCCTACGGAGAACATATAAACAGAAGCGCGTGGCTCCAGCGCATGCCAAGCCCCCTCCCATTTGCACAAACGCCTCATCTACATATTCACAAAAAGGCCCCTGGCTCCCCCTCATCAGCCGAGCCCTCCCCTCAGCCTCATCAGCACACGCCGGCGCTTTGACTCAGGGAAACATGCGCCGGCCTGGCGGGACCACACGCGAGTAACAAACACAAACACCGGCGAACGCACACCGAAATCTATTTATGCACTGTACAAATGTGCGCGGGCACCAAAAAACAAAGAAATCAGAAAAAGAGAGTTAGTGAGCGCTAGTGATGTTAGCCCTCCCCCTCCCTCTCCCGCGCCCCCTCCCCTCCTCCGTCCTCCCTCTCCTCTCATCATCAGGTACCTGGTGACGAGCGGCCCATGATAATCCAGCGCCTCCAACCAATCAATCAGCAGCATCGTAATCAGCGGCGCAGCGCACAGGGAAAGAGAGAAGCCAAAGAGCCCATAACTTACCCGGGTCGCCTGCAGTCTGCTCAGCACCAGCACGGTCTGCAGCTACGAGGACCACTTCAGCACAAATATCACAAATACTCCATCTCCAAACCTCACTTTTTTTTTTCTTTTTTTTTTTTTTTAACCTAGAATACTTTTTTTTCACTGCATCATAAACATGTTAGCAACATATAAAGTCACCCCCCTCCTCTTTCTACCTCAGTCTGTCTCTTACTTCCACCCTCTCTCCTTCCTGTCACTCTCTCTCCTCCCCCAGCAGCTGCCAGTTGCAACACTCTGGACATATACACACCACACAGTCGGGATATATATTAGGAATTTGCGTCCAGAGATGGGAAAGGGCTTGCTGCCGTGATATCCTGCAGATGTACCGGACCCTCCGAGTTGGGGGGGTCGCTCGCTGGTGGGAGGAGAAAGCATGGGAGGGTCAAAGCTAAGTGTACTACAAAGAACTGGGGGACAGAATGGACTTTTTTTTTTTCTTCCAACCAAACACATTCCCTCCTTCTTTCTTCCCTTTATCCGATGCGTTTCCTCCCAAAATCCCAACTTACGCCCCCCCCCCCCCCCCCCCCCCCCCCCCCCCCCCCCAAACCCCCCCCCCCCCCCCCCCCCCCCCCCCTTTCCC
>OMNZ01017627.1:26572-47751 GCA_900303255.1 Lesueurigobius sanzi
CCAATGGGGTTAGGTTGCTTGAATTCATAATATTTTACCTCATTTTAACTTGCCAAGTGAAATGATCTGCCAACGGAACAAGTATTTTTGCACTGAAGTTAAGAAAAAACACTTTCCGCACTAAAAATTAAATAATAAATCTAAATGTACTTTAATTTTTTGTACAAATGACATGCTTTTCTTATATTAAAGGGACTATACCTGATTTGTTCCTACTAGTGGAATGAAATTAGTTTTTTCCTATTTTAGGATATTGCAATCTCAGACTGGAAATGTAAATATAAAGCATTTATTGCAAATTTCATGAGTTTGCAGGCTAGTTTTCTTGCATTTCTGTGACTATGACCCTAAAAAGTGACCCCGCCAGTTGTGAAATATACTCATAAACTCATCTGTAACAAGAAAAACGATTTTACAAATGTGTAAAGAAAGTTAGGAATGACTTCAGGCACAACTATCAATTTAGTTTACTTGCTCCCTCTTCCATTATTTGTAATTTAAAAAATTAGGTATAGCGCCGTTAAGTGTAAAAATACTTGTTCTGTTGGCAGATAATTTTACTTGGCAAGTCAAAATTACTTAAAATAAGGTAAAATATTATGAATTCAAGCTAATTTTACTCATCAAAACATCACTTTTTGCAGTGCACTCACACATTTCATAAAACTGTGAAACACATAAACAGCCAACGTGATTTTGAAGACGTAATTTCTTAGGGAAAGTATAAAAGTAGTCAGGAAGCGAAATTAGCGGCAGCCATATTGTCAACGAGAACAGAGAAGTTAAGCAACATGGCCGTGGTTGTTGTGATGCATCAAACCCAGCAGAGAGCCGTACTGTCACTACCGCTCTTCATCAGTCGGAGCAAAACACCAGCCGCGCATTGTCTTTGGGGCAAAACTGTGCGTGCGCCCGTGTGTTGTTGGTGCGCATTTATGACCATCCAGGAGCGCCGCTCGTGTGTGTCTCCGTGTCCGCCTCCACAACATCCATATTAAACAGTTTTGGAGGTGACTGTGCTTCCCAGGATGTCATGAATATAAGAGAAAGCATCCATCTTGGTGGAATACAATTTCACAGGTAGTGACAGTAAGAACCGACTTCAGCCTCTGACTGCCGACAAACAGCGGGAGAGGAGGCACCAAGGCTGGAGAAAAAAGATGCAGATATGAGAGGGAGAAGACAGACGAGGTCGGCCGCCATCTTGTGATTCTTCCAAGATTTTCCACCCTGCGATGAATATTAAACTCAACTGTTAAACTCCCCGAAAGGTGGAGCACGCTGATTGATACCGTTTCATTCGATACATGGTGGCGTATTTAAAAGAAAATTGGCTGAAACTGATTCATTTGCGATCAGAAAATGTGTTAAAATTCCTGTGTCTAATAAGTAATTACAAATTAAGCAATTCCAGTATAGTTCTGCAGGAAAGTTTTTTTTAAAATGACAGCCAGGGCATAAAAGTCTCATCACATTAACTCTTAAATCAGAAATTTGTACAAAATGGAATAACAGGGCAGAGGAAAGAAACTGCCACATAACAGCGCACACCTTCCCACAGTAGATCACAGTGTGAAATTATCCATATTCCATATTTGAACAGCGTGAGACCGGATTTTTAATGAATTACCTGATAAAGACATAAGTACGTCTTCATTTACAGCAGTTTTCATTAATGTGGAATTGCAGGTGGGAATTTTCACAATTATACCTGATGTATCATTGAGTGTAATTAATTTCATTAGCTAATCAAGGGGATTTTTTTTTTCCTGTTTTACCCAGAAAGTCACAGTATTTAACACCAGCTCATTATCGTAATCATGTACAGGATAATGAGGTAATTAGGGCAATTAAATGGCAATTAACACCCAAAGATGTGATTATGGGGTTGACTGTGGCACAAGACAAGACAAGACAATCTACGTTCTGAAAAAAAAACACACGCACATACAAAAATGAGTAAAATGATTTGGGAGGCTGGGCCACAACTAATGGTAAATGACAGCTGCCTGAGAGGCCATCACTCTTTCTAAGGATGGAGGAAGATAGCCCTTGTGTCACAGTCAATCACTCCAGCCTTGAACATAAGTAGAAAAAACAATGTCAAGTTCAAGTTGAAAGAACAAAGTCTCCAGAAAGCACAAGAACTGCACCAAAAGAACCAGAGCTCACATATGAAAACAACTAGCAGAGCTGACAAGCGGCACAACAGATGCAGAGGGGAGCTGCGCTGATGGTAACTGGCTGCTGCCATCTGAGAGAGCAAACCACAAGCAAAAAACACAAGAGTACACACAACGCACTCATGTATCCTGCCTTTTCCAACCAGTGTTCACCAGGAGCACGGGCACCGCTCGTAAGCCAAAACTAAAAATGTGTTTCGGTCATGTGTGCATCTGGTTTCATGCAAGTCCTCTCTAAAAGATGCATGCGAGAACAGACATCTCCCACGTCGTCTTCCACCACTTGTGTTGGTTTAGTTTTCACATCCCTGACAGTTTTGCACAAAGCCACTGCGCGAGCCATTTTCTCGCTGTGACTGTGTTTCTGACCATTGCGTTCGCTCCAGCGGCCATTTCGCAGAGTCGCTGCACGCTCCATAGACATGAGTTGATGAAAAACATGAGTGACAAGATTCATGGCTTCTGTGCGCCTGATGGAACTGGTAAGGCGAGGGGAAGATTCGGAAAAATGGACCGTTCTTTCCTTTTTTATTTTCATTCAAAGAGAAGGCTGAAGATGAGAAAACAGATATGTCAGGAGACAGAGACAGAGAGGGGGGGAATCAAAAATAAATAACCACAGTGGACCCCCTTCCCCCCATTAATAACCCGCAGAACGCCCCTCCATAAGTCAGAGGGAAACTACTGACCTTTTATTGTTCACGCCAAAAGCTAAATATTCATTCTCTGGATTACATTTATGTATAAATATCACTTTTGCCATCTGACAAAATGTAGGAATATTTATTGTATTTCTAGAATCAGAATGTTTATTATATTAATATATTATAATATTAATAAAAAGGTGCATTTTTTTATCAAAAGAAATAAAACAAAATCAAATGCAAAAGGAAAGGAAAAAAAATCTTTGAACCAAAAATGTTAGTTTTTGCATTGAGTACTTTGGGGATTGCGAGTGGCATAAAAGGCAATTGTCAGAGCTCAAACCCACGAGGCTGAGGACAGAGCAGTGTTGCCACATACTGTACGTGAAGTAGCAATATCCACATGACTTTAGACTACAAGTATTACAGGCAGACTCAAAAACATCCTCCTTTGCAATGTGCGCAGAACAGATGGATTCAACCCTGTCCTGTCAACCGCACGAAGGCCTTACCTTTTCTTCACACAGACAAGAATTCAAATAGAAAATAATTAAATCATGGAATACAAATATTTAAACATATCATTTTAAATATTTCCCGTTTAATTCCTTTGTATGTCAAATGAAATTGCATTTGTAGTATATATGTGTAATGTATAATAACAGCATAGATGCACACACAACAGGCACGGTTGAATGTAACTAACTTAAAGCATGAAAACGATGCTCCTTCCCAGTGACACACTCCTGAACAGTGGACTGGGGACTGGAGACAGACCGGGGAAAAGGCTGCATGTTTGTTTCAAGTGAGGAGGATTCTTCCCAGGCCCACATTCTCTCCCCTCCCTCCCGTCCATGTGTTCACTCCATGATTCAGTGAAATATTTCGGTGTCCTCTCAAAACAAAACAAAAAAAAAAAACAGTCAGTCCGAGGACAATGCTCACAAAAGCGTTGAAATAACTTACCAACCACGATCAACATCATTTTCTGTTCAAAATGACATTGTACTGTTAGCAAACACCGGCTTAGGCTGTTTTAAAAAAAAAAATCAAAGATACTAGTTTCGCTTCAGCCTGGCAAAAAAGGAGAGTTACGAAAAAAATATTTCAAGAGGTATCGTAGGGGAAGTAGGAGCAGCTCCGGTCTGATCTGGAGGCTGGCAACTGCACAGCCCAAGGTAATAAAGTGAAAGTGCACGACGATAAACTACACGGCAGCACAATCGCTCAGTGCCTTCTTGACCTCCTGTTTGGAGAAGGGGAACAGGTGACGCCTGGAGTAACCTGCTAAAATACACAAGGCCCGCAGCAGTGTTCAGTCTAGGGAAAACTCAAATATTATGTTATAAATATCCACAAAACAAAACCAAATCAATAAATAAAACAATACTAAACTTGAGCTGAAGTAATTTGTGTTTAACTGATTTAAATTGAAGAACAATTACACTGTTAAAGGAGCAGACATGAGCAGGTGTATCTCTTTCAACTGAGAAAACCTTAAACCTGTAAATGGGTGTTCGAAGGGGAAAACATTTCTGCTATTATCCTTTCATGAATTGTGGAACCATTTTGAAATCTAGGCTGAAGGTTTTAGACAAGCTACACAGACAAAATAGGTATAAAACTGAGGCATTACTATTGAAGTTATTATACACAAGGCATCCCATTTCCTTCTCTTGGATGAGCAATTTCAATGGTTCCCCTTCCACGCCAGGAGCATTTGTGAATATAAATGATAACAGGAGCTTTTTACCATCTTTGTGCACTTCCTTGTTTTCTGGCTTTAAGAAAGCCATAAAGCCTGCATCTGTATGTGTTAAATGAAGTGTGTAGCTGCGGTCTGATTGTGCGAGAGCGTGCGTGCGGACCTCCAGACTAGCCGTGTGTCAGCGTGCACGCGGGCGGCTGACTCACACTTTTGGATCCATCTGCCTGCAAAAAGGATGACTGAAGCTTCCCGATGTGGTAGGACGCAATGTGTCATTTTTTTTCCCGTGGTCCTCTATATTTTTTTTTTTTTTTGGTGAGATGACCTGACGCCATTTCATCACGGGCCGGGAGCACAGCAGCCCAAGAGAAATGTAAAATGTTAAAGGATGGCAACTGCCCCAAGAAATGAAATGAGAAATCAGAGGTGTAGAGAGAATGAGGAGCTGAGACAGGAGTGTGCAGGGGATAGGGACAGGATAAAAATGACACAAGCTAGTTTTGAATTAATGCTACAGCGGCGTGCAAATATGTCCAGGTAAAAGCACAAAAAATACTAAAATCAACGTAGTGAAAGGATAATTTAAAACTATATTTTATGAGCCAAGAGCGGTCATTTGAAATCCAAGATTGGAGGGCATAGTTTTTAATAATGCATTGGTTTTATAGAGTGCTTTTCTGGATAATGAAAGATGCTTTTTTTTGCATTATCCATTCACTCCATACCTGGTGGTGGTAAGCAACTATTGTAGCCACAGCTGCTGCCCTGGGGTAGACTGATGGCTGCCAATCTATGCCATCGGCCCCACCAACACACTACATTCACCCAGGCTTCTTGGTAATTCGTGTGGTCTCCCATCCGGGATCAGGCATAGCAAAGGTGGTACGGGCAGTTGGGATGACCAAGCCCAGAGTTGTCCATAGGCTTATCATGTCAAACAACACACATTTATTTCATATTCACCAAAATGGCTGTTCTCTGCAGGAGGTTTATGGCGGTACCTATCCCACTCCCTCTTTTCTCTTTGATTTGGCTCATTTGAGCAGCTCGGTCCCCGGCAGCTTGTTAGAACTGCCACCTCAGTGACTCTGCCCCCTGGATGGAGGAAAGGGGGGGCATGAGGGGAGATGGCAGAGATGGAAGGGGTGCTCGGAGGGGTGCTGAGGGGGTGTGGGATGATAGGTTAGGGAGGCCTACCCCAGAGCGCTTTTACAAGTCACGGGTGAATGGGCAAGATTCAGTGAGCGAAAAACCCTCAGTGACAAAAACCTGAACAAGACATACCACCTACTGGCCATTCTTAAGTACTGCATTCTCTGGTTTGTCCAAGATTTAATAAATGCCTACAAGGAAGTCCTTACTGTTAAATGTCAAATTCAGATGAGTGCTGGGAGTTTAAACTAACTACCATATACTTAGCATACTTTATTGTGAAAACTTCCCCACTGAAAATGAAAAGCTATTTTTCCACACAATAGCACCATACAAGAATATAAGAAAGTGTAAATATAGATGAAATTCTTCAAGAGTTTTTAAAAAAGCTTTTATTATTACCGACAAGGTGCAAAAGAAACCCCTTGAGGTCAAAAGGACAAGAGACATAACTGCCTAAATGACCCATAATGGCTCACATATGCAGCCAGTATCTCAATTTGCCTTCAATATATTTCCAATTGCCAAAAGCAAACCTTTATTTCACTCGGATAGGAAATGAAAAAAAAATCATACAATAGTTGATCATTGTTCTTCAACCTCTGTATTATCCAAGGTCAAGTTCATTTTTCACAGCAGGGGAGCCACACAGGCCGAACAAAGACTTTACTATGTAATATCAGCTATACAGGGTAAAAAGCTATATAGTGCGAGTTAGAGGGCCACTACAACAAAACAAATTCAGCATCAAATCTTGGCCTGATTAGATGTCCAGACATGGCATAACCTTGGGGATCTGCCAGGGCGAAAGGGAGGGGTGAAAGGGTGGGGGGGTGTTTCTGGGTGGATTAATGCAGACAGACAGTCAGACAAGATGGAAACACGGACATAACAGCAACAGAGGAGGGAACGCGTGGACAAAACCTATTCAAAACACATTTTCATTTTCTCCCCATACATAAAATACAGCGAGGTGCCATTACCAAACCCCACCACCAGCAACCCCCAACCTCCCACTCCTCTCTTCAGCGCATGAAAAAAAATAAATCTAATTTTCCCATCCCTGCCACAGAATTCCCCCTTCTACACAGGCACACAATAGCCCCACCCACAGGCGCACACGGCCCACATCCAGGCTGCCCCGGCCCCTCCCACCGCCGCTCTCATACTGATGCACCATTTCTTTCTCTATGCAAGGCTCCATTTTGTAATAAGTTCTGATCACTGATTTAACCAATTTGCATTCTGTCTTGAGAAAATGGTGGAGAAGCCTGGGTAGATGGACGGTATTGAAGAATGGCAATTGTTAGAAATATCAAAGATTTCATGACTGACATCAATGGAAATAAACTGTATTTGTATATTTAATCATTTCTAACTTTTACCATACATGCCACAAACAATGAATGCGTTGGGACAGTCCTGGACACCCACCTCTAGCTTCTGAAGCAAAACTTTTGTCAACTCAACCAATTTGTTGATATGTAAAAATCTCCTCTTGTTGCTACTGAATAAAAAAGGAACTATTTAGAGCAATCATTATATTAAACATGATGAATTATTCTATTTATGTATGTATTTATTTATTTATCATTAGCCTATTTGTAAAATGTTTACAGTTTACATGTCTATGACGGGGGAATGCGACTTAAGAGGTCTTACATTTGAGAGGTCAGATGTCATTTTATGTCCAGAGAACTAGGCCCTGTTCCTATCATGTTGAAGGCTGGAGTGATAGCCACATTAATTACATGGCTCGGGACAGTTTTCTCCTGATTGTGAAGTTTTTCATTAATGGTGTCACACAGATCAGCAGTTATCAGTACCTCCGGAGGGAGAGCAGCGGGGAAAACAATCACTGATTCTTTCACACAATTTCACCATCTCATTTCCGTCCATGCATTTTGAAACCAAATTAATTTCCTTGCCTATCCATTAAATCAGAACCAAATGATTGCTGCTCATGTCGATCCAGACTTGCTCAGTGGTGTCATCCGGTTTTCTTTTTGAGTGTTGTATTTGAAGCTCCCCTGTGTCAGGCAGTGTTGCTCATAGTTAACTACATAAAGTCCCTCTAAAGTGCATTCTAGACCATTACACATATTCTAATCCTTCAGCTATAAATAATAAATTAATAATAAAAGTCTGTGAAAATGTTTGTCATAACACTGCAGGTGTCCACGGTTATAGATCCTTCCTCTTAATCTCATTATTTGTGACCAATCTTGCATGCCATTTGAGTAATACAAGGTAGCAATATATGTGCTACATTATACATGCAGTATCTTGTAAGACTCGATGCATGTTTTCCACATGGCTTCCCTCTGAAACAACTGGGGGGGTTTTGAAGATCAGCTATATGCTAAAATGCCTCAGGCTATCTTTACAAGGTTACAGAGCATTACGAGCCCAATGTGCATCCGGGGAGCTGAGCCCTGCATGCAGCACCGCAGTCTAGACCTCGGCTCTAGGGGCCGTCCTTGGATCTACGTTAGGAGACACTGGGGGCAGGGTGGAGCGCGCTGGAACAGGTTAAACGATAGTGTTGTAAAACATTTATCTGCTTCAGATAGAGCTTGAGATGGGTTGAACCTCATCCCCAGCCATTACTGAATTACCCTAACTGCTGCTATAGCGTAACCAAGCATCGACACCATACCCAATCCTTCTGCACCAGCCTATTGATTTTCACGCCCCGAGACAGTGCACTCCCAAAGGGCAGCAAATTATAGGGCGTTTTACAGCAAATTACACCTGCACCGGAAACTTTACAGGGATACGGGTGTCACGGACCACTCATGTACTTCCACACGCTGAGCACTTCAGAATGGAAGCTCCTCTAGTCCACAAACACACAAGCCCCCTAATGCTAATGCAATGTGAGGTCATTCATTCTCGTGGTATACAATAAAATACCGCCTTGGTATTACGTGCTTACCACAGTATATTCAGTTTGGTAAGCACACTGAGTAGCTGAATGGACCATTGATGAATAAACTATAATAACATGACTCTGCAACACCTGCATTTATATGGCTTCTTTTCATTTCTGCAGCTCAACTAACTCCCAGTAAAAGTGGCTCTGAACAGCAGCTGACCTCAGGATCGCCCTGCCGACATGAAAGGCACTTTATCTGTTCCAGGTGTGGACCGACTTATGCCGCCAAAGTGTTTTGAAGACAAAGACAGACACAGATGTGAGCATACACCAACCACATGCGTTGACTCAACAACAACAAAAAATCACAACGAGGTATAAAATAGTTACAATGCTAACTATTATAGAGGTTAACGTGAAAATAAGAACTTTTCATTGATGTTTGTCTGGGGATATAATGACGTAACTGATATGTAAATGTCCAGTGCAGCCAAGCCGAGTGTGGCCCCTCCCCCTGGTGTCTGTATGCTCCGTCTGGTATCAGGTTAAACTTGACCCCTCACACTTGACCTCTGAGGTTGACTCTATGCCGACTGCACAGGGAAAGCACAGCTGCGAGGGAGGGTCCATGGCATGACTGACTTGTCTCTGACAACAGTCCAATCTCAATTGGAGCATATTAGTGTCCAAGTAGTGAAATAGTAGCCATTGTGCCTAACTGGAAACATCTTGCTGGTGCACATAAAGCGCCCACAATTAACCTTCTGAACGGCAGTAGGACTGAGGTTTGGGGGGTCAGTCTCAACTCTGCAGTAAGTTGGCAGCAGGGCTCTATTTTTATCCGTTGCTACATATTGCTGTGGTCATTATTTTCAATGTTTCTGTCCTGGACTGTCAAACGCCTTGCAGGTTTGATGTATGAACAGTGGTCCATCACTTACATTGTTCCCTAGGACGACCAATGAGTGTCTGGTACCCTGCAGTGAGGCCGACAAAGACAGATAGATAGGCCCGGCTCAAGCCATAGGTACCTAGGGACACTTCTCAGGACAGCTTACAAATAGGAGTGAGAGGGAAGGGATGAAGCTGAATAAAAGCTGATGCTCCATAGAGCTGCCCAACCCATAACTGTCATCCCTGTAGCTTCAACAGCCTTCCTAAATGAAGATAAAGTATTGATCCACACAGTAATATCTGCTGTTTGCGAGCAGCCCACAAGAACATGCACAGGCAAAAAATTCTCTGTGACTATTGATCTTAACAAGGACTTAGAACATAAGACAAGAACATGTGTAGGACCCAGGGATGTTCAAGCAGCTACAAAAATTAAAAACAAGAGAAATCATACTGAAATAGGGTCCCATCTCATGGCAACAACCCTTCATTGCTGTGCCTTCCCCCCTGCCATCCCCAATGTCTCTTTTCTCCACAATCAGTGTCAGAAGAAGCGGCGAGGAACGGTTTGTGAGAAACACTTATCTAGCACAGCGGCAGAGCCCTGTTCCTACACCCTTTATCTCACCAGGAGATGGAATTCAATATACAAAAACCCCATCATGCAGCAGCATCACGCCTGTGCTGGGGATAAGGGCAGGGTTGCCAGGTAATTGGTTGGTGGTGGACGAACACAAGGTTTGAGACTACCCGTGGAGGAGTGGAGATTACAGAGAGGGGTGGGGGAGTGGGGAACACGAGTCAGAAGAGATGGGGGGTTCCTGACAATATTTCTGCACAACCCATCCCTACCCCGTCCGCTCATGTAATCTGCACATGCGCTGGGCTGGGCGTTTTTAGACTCCAAAGCAAATAACAAAGCATGTCAAGTTTATTTGTATAGCCACTATGTCACACAGCAGCCCCCGAGCCCCGAGCTGAAAAAAAGAGAAGAAAAATGGTGACAGTACTTTGTTTCCATTATATAGGTTTGTATTTTCCATTTACTGTGCACATTAATTAGAGCAATCTCACTCTGCCTGACATTAGAATGAAAATTAAATTAGATAATGTTGTGGTAGAGCTGAATACCATTGTGGAGCAAATATTATTCTTGTTTGAGATAATTCGTGCAGGGATTGGTGCACAATGATCCGGCGTCGGCTAAAGGACACTATTCGCAGGTTTTTCTGTGACTCCTTCCAGATAAGAGGAACAGAAGAGGGCGCGATAAAGGAACATGTGAAAGAAAGAGGAAGAAAAAGTAATTTCTCTGATTTATTTATGATGCACTGAAGGTATGCTGAATGCATCAGAACATGCAGCAGTGGCCATACTGTCAGAGAAGATGAAGTGTCTTCATAGTCGAGCGAACAAGAGAAAGCCAGGAGAGGTAGAAAATTAGAGGCTGACCGTTCTGCAGGGGGTGTTAACCATCTCATCTCTACTGCACCACCGCACGCGCCACAAAATGGCTACTTGGTTCCTTGTGACGACCGGTGCCAGGAGGGGGGCTTTCTGAATGGCCGCTATCTTATCTCCCACCTCCGAAGGCTGTTCAACTATTTCTCATATTTATGGAGCACTTTGGTACAACATTTCACTGAGTGGCTTTTACAGGCACATTAAAACACTAAATTAATTCTCTTCAAATTGTGCTTCACTGTTTGGTTTAGTTAGGTTTAATGTTCTGGTAAATTAGAAAATTATTTCAAACTTTCTCCATTTATTCAGGTGATGACAGATCATATTATTCAAACTGTACCAGTAAAGCCCAAAACATATTTCACTCTGTGCATTTGTATAGCTGAACAAAAAAGGGAGGATCCACAATAAAAATGAATGTATTATTAAATTAGAGTAATACTTAATACTACATGCATATTGTTTTATATAAACAAGGCTTTAGCTAAGGACATGAGCGTGCCCTATCATCAGCCAGCTTTAAACCACATGCGCTGAGCTCTTGTCCAGAGCAACATCCCCCTCTGCAGGAAAACTTAGCACCATCACACTCTACACTTAGACGCACCGAGTGCAAGGGAATTGTGTTTATTGACATTATTTCAAATTAACCCTGTACAAAAATGAACATTCCAGTAGCAAGAGCAGTAGGTGCTGGAGAATCATACTCTGAAACATGTATTGACCATTTCTCTTTCTGTTATTTCCTCCTTTGCTACTTCCAGATTGACCTGGTGCTTCTTTCTTTGTGTTATGAAAGATTTTGTAGCTGATCCCTTGAATCAACCAATGGTTTAGCTCAAGCCCTCCACTCCAGGGTTATTTCTGAAGGATTTTCTCTAACTTCTTTAAAGAAGGACTTGCATTTGGAATACATATACATAAAAACTCAGTCAAATAAACTAACAAAAGTTGGGGGATCAGCGGCATCAAAGCATTCCAGGGCTGGCTGGAACCACATGATGAGCCTGGTGTCTTTGTGAGAAGAGGCTCTCAAATGTTCAGCACATTTCAGAGGCTGGCTTTAGTCTTTGGGGCAGATTATGTGTAGGTCTTTGAAGCCCAGTGAACTCACCTGCTGCAATCCCACCAGTAGTACTCTTCCATTTTGTAGGATGCAGTACAATTGGTCAACAGCACCTATGAGCTGTGCCCCCAGGGAGTTCCACTTTATTACAGACCAAAGTCTGCTCAAACTCCATGCAGATGTTCAAAGAACGACTGCTTCACTGGGTAAAAATGTAATAACATCTATGGTCAAAAATAGTTGGTCCACCAAATAAATGTTCATACGTGTTATTTTATATTATGTTGTACATTATTCATTTAAATAGACATCTTTTTCTCATATCAATCACCATTATATTTTGTTATTTGTTTTTACTTCATCAATGAACATGCAGCACACCGAATGGACTCTTATTGGGCAAAGGTCCTGGGTTTCTTTTTTAGGCTTCACCTGCAAATAAAAAAAATACTAGACCTATTCTATAATAATCTCTTTCATTCTAGTCTGTCCATACATTTAAAATACACATTTAACACATATAAAAACTACAAAGAATCTGATTAAATAAAAATGCTTATTCTAAAAAAACAATATTATAAAGTAGTGTAAGTGCACATAACTGAGAGTCCCACAAAGTTGAGCAAATGATGAGTAACTTGAAGGAGCTTTGTGCATAAACACTTCCGTCATCTCATTTAGGATCACTGTCCTGATTAGCCTGCAGTGCTCAGAATCAAATGAGTCGAGGATAAGCAAGTACAATGACTGAGATGCTCACTGACCCTGCTCCCATCACAAACCACCCGTCCAATCTAATATCCTCCTGACAGACTAATGAGCAAGAGGCTGGATGCAGTACATGCTAGTACACCCATAGCAAGTAACACTCTTTTAACACTAGTAATTTATGATCATTAAATTAGCGCTATGTTGTGACTCGGAAATCTATACAACTCAAGTCAATAGTTTAAAGTTTGATCGTGATATAGGTTAATGATGACGATCACAGATTGTGTATATCTTTAGAAGCTCGGATTGTCAATTAAACTTTGTTGCATTCAACAAAGCTATGGGAAAGTGAAGACTTATTTCCCTTCTTGTTAAGTTATAACACTCTTTATAGTCATTGTTTTATCAAAACTTCTGTGTGCTTGATTTGAGTATAGAACACCAGTGTACTCCACACTCCACACAGTGGAGATGTCAGCAGAATGGACAGCAGCACCAGAGACAGAGTGCATCCCCTGTCTGCTCACATTAAAGGGGAGGCTGACGATGTTAATTAGGCAGAGTAAATTTACATCAGCAAATTATGTAAGTAGCTAGAAGAGTAACAAAGCGTGATACCAGTTAAGTCACAGCTTGGCAAGCACTGCCTTGCCACTTCATGCTGATGTGGCCATGGTCAATCAAGCAGGAAAGCCTAAAATGCCAATTAGACATGAGTGGGTAATTGTGTCAGGGGGGCTGGTGGCACCAGGGACTGATACAATGTCCTGAGGCACTCTGTGTTTTCCTTCTCCAGCACAGAGAGTGACACGTCAGCCTTCACTGATACAATGAGGCTACCCCGTTAGAAAGCTAAGAAACTTTTGCCCAACACACTAGCCTGGCACTGTCTACTTATGAAGTGTCTTTTATTTATTTGTGTAGGTTCTCAGTTGTACAGGAGTTGTCCATCGTAGGAAAAGATTCTTCAGTCTTCATCTGTACTCTGTAGTTGAAGTGTAGGATGTTTCAATCTTAGTTCTAAGATCTAAGATCAAAACATCCTACACTTCAACTACAGAGTACAGATGAAGACTGAAGAATCTTTTATTTATGTTAGATGAAGATTTAAAAAAAAGATACTGTGTTGAGTAATGATCCATTTAAAGTCTCTAAATGTATTGTGTGGCAGTGGTCAGTGTGAGATCACAGGTTGTCTCTTGGTGCCTCTGATTAGCCTGGCCTGCCAGACTACACACTCCCAGTTATTTGGAACCTGGAGTTATCTCTATCTCTACAAGTTCCAATAGGCACCATTGATCAGTGGATTTTATCCAATCAGAGAAAATGAAGTACGAAAAAGCAACAGATGAACAGGTGAGAAAAGTGTGAAGTAAATTTTGAATAATACAGGATTTGAGTGAAAATTTGAATCAATCAATCAATTTGATTTTGTACCGCCCAGTATCACAACAGGAGTCATGTCAACATCTGTGATCAGATCGATAAAACACATAGCGGTTTTGGAATAGGTTGTGAGCAGAGTCACAGACGCTCCTGCTGTTGAACAGAAAGTGGCAGCTGGCCAGGCTAACACCTGAAGTGGCAGCAGAACCTCTTTTCCCAGGATGCACCTGCCCTTTCTATCTTCTCCCCATTCAAATGGGCTCAAATCCCTCTGTAATCTCTATATGTAAATACTTCCATGGTAATAGTCCCACACCTAATGGCCACACAGCAAGATACATTTTCAACTGCATTACTTCTTATTGAGTTAAGGGGCCCCATCGTTCCAAATAAGACAAATTTAATTGATCCAGTCTATAAAAATCTCTGTGCTGCTGTGAGGAGCCAGCGTCTTGGCTTTATTTATTTATTTATCCACTTGGTTTTTCTACCTCTTAGAGCGTTCAGCCCTGCATGAGGTACACGGAAATTAGGTTTACTTCACATGGTACAAAAAGAGGAAGGACGCAGCGGAGGAATTGAAAGGGTGCAAAATTAGATCACTGGACTCAACGATCAATCAAAGACGGAGTTTCTCAGGTGTCAGAGTCTGTGAGTTGGAAAAAAAACATGTCTTAAAGCAGCAGGTAACAGTGTCCACTCTTCAATATACACCATACAGAGAGGATCCATACTGTGCCAACAAGACAATAAACCAACACCCCAAAGATGGAATAACAAACATGTACAGGAGAATTGACTAATATGTAAGAGAAGCAACAACAAACTTAATTTATGACAGAAAGAAGTAGAAACACCCCCAGAATTTTGGAATTGACTACACGGACCAGTGGTTCTCAAAAGTGGGTCGTGGGACAATTTTCATAAGGTTAGAAGCCTACATCAAATTCTATTATTGATCATTCTTTTGGCAATTTTTGATAGGAAGAAGTATAATAAGGAAATTAGGCAAAAATACAGAATTTTACAAATTACAAAAGTTCATACTCATATGTATACTGTATATATCACATATAGCACATCCTGTTTTGGATTTTGTTTGGGATATTCTTCCTCTAGAGTGTATCTTATTTAAGCTTTATAATTACCTGTTTGCAAATGTTTTTCCTGACTTTTTTGCACCCCCCCTGTGTGATCCTATCTCAAGAGCTGTTGTAACAAGTACATTTCTCCATTGCGAGATCAACAAAGAACTATCTTATCTATCTTAAAAAGTCCAAATTGTTTTCAGAAAAATTGGAAATGTGTATTTTTTGGGGTCGCAACTTGTCATGACACGTTGAAAGTGGATCCCAAAGCTTCACCACTTGAGAACCATTGACATGGCCTGACTTTTAAACCCTTTGTAACACCCCTCAGTCAATCCAAAATGCTACACTTAAGCATTCCTATTGAGGGAAAAGAACGCTGATAATAATTTGGAGAATAGTGGGCAAACGCTGTGAAAGCCCCACAAACAGAAACCCCTCTATGAAGGGTTTAACAATTCCCAGCGACTTGACAAACTGGCTGTGATCCTGCAGAGGCGGTGTGTTGCCGCGTTAGAGCAGTTAAGACGGAGGTGCGTGTGAATGAGAGCGAGAAGGCCATAACCCCATCTCCTGTGAATAGATGTGATGATCCGTTTGACTCGTGCAATTTGTAATTCGCCCCGGGGACGTCACAAATACTCAATTTTGAAAAGATATGAATTAACTTTCTGCCAATTATGTTGGTAGATGCAGAGTTGTATTTCCTCTCCATTACCTTAAGACATATGATTATGCTTTTGATAATGGTCAAAGATGGTCAGTGTGATCGTACCGAGGTTAGTCACTATATTACAAAGGCCAACAGGATAGTTAGTCCAAGTTTCACTCGTGTATGTTCAACAAAGAAAAAATTTCCCCCAGGACTCCGGTGTAAAACAGTTTGTTAAACTTGTTACAGGAGCAATATCAGATCTAAAGTTATCCTCAAAATAAACAAACCTGAGACACCAGGATGGCTCTGTGCCTCATGTCTGCCATAAGCAACTTTCTGCACAATTTTGGATTTGGCAGAATGCAAAGTTTTGTAAGTATAGACTTTGCTCCTAAACACTCATAATTACACAAACACAAAGGCAAAGAAATCATTTTAGCTCAATTTTCCACTTTAAATTTAATTACGTATTAAAAAACAATAAATCTTAATAATTTAAGCTGAACTAAATATGAACTAAACTAAATTTGGCTCCCACACTAACTGAACAATGTTACATTTAAAAGAGTGACAGTCCTACATGGTTTATGGCATCCTCGTCAGCTAAACTACATAACACATCAGGAAAGCCAGTATGTTATACAGTTTTATAAAGGTACTGTATAAAGTTCCAGGGTAGGTCAGCGTAGATATCTGCCGTTGGAGTAGAGGGTGAGCACAATATCCTTGAAATAACCATTCAAATGCATGCTCAAGATGAATGCTAATGAACTTAAAAAAGGGACTGCTGGAAGAGATGGGGAATAGGGCAATTAAAGAATGCCTGGAGCAACTTCACAGAGGACAAAGCACAGAGTCTTTCTAATTAAATTCAGTGGCAGACACCTGGCCTTTCACCTCCTCCTCCATTTGGCTGCTCTCCCATGAGGCATCTCCATGACACGCCTCATACTTCTGTGCTTCAACAGGAGGTATAAACAGCCCAGCTTTTTACCGTATACAGTATACACCTTATAGGCGACAAACGCTCCCAGCAGATCTCATCAGGGGAGCAGGGCCAGGGTAATGGAATAGATTCATATCAAAGTTTAGTCCAGATTTAACCTCCGCGTGAGACTTCTTAACCACATGGACTGGGCCTTTTTCCCAAAGTGTTTTTTGTGATTTTACTAATGAAAAAAAAAATTAGGTTCAAATGGTATTGGAAAAAAGGTACCGAAAATACTTTCCCTTTAGAGAGCAAGTATTGATGCCTGAGACAGCACTAAAGAAAGTTACTTAGTTGTTTCAGCACACCTGTCAAGTTTTGGATCTGAAAATAAGGGACATTTTCATCCATCCCACCACTCCAACCAAGCTCCAATACCCCTTATATTTTAAAACAATGTTTGGTGGTGCCCCCCCTCAAAAGGCTGTGGGGGCATAATTTCTTAAACCCAATCTTGAATCTAAACCAAAATAATTGTAGAAATGTGTCTAATGAGTTTAGATGCAATAATTTAACAGTTAATGCCCCCCAGAAGCTGAGTTTCTCTGCTCCGCCGCTGCAGCCAAGCCGCTCTCCGCTCAAACACCTCCTTGAACACAGGCTCACAGAGAACACTACAGGCTCCAGAGAATACAGACTGCAAAAGCTTTGTCAGGGTCTGAACTCATATTTTCTAATGAATTTATTAGGTTATGTCTGTTGTATGAACGGGGAAATGTTACTGCGAGCTCCGTGCGTTAATCACTGGCCATACTGACACAAACTTCTGAAACTCTTCCTTATCGTTCTAACTGAATTAAAAGGACAGTCATTCAGTCACTCCTCAATGTGGAACCCCTCGAGCGTATATTGATAGGAAGGAGAGGCGCTGATAATACGGGAGATTTACGGGATAATACTAATACGGGCGGGAAAGGGGGGTAAAATACGGTAGTTTCCGGGCCAAAACGGGAGACTTGACAGCTACAGTATGTGTTTCAGCTGAAATAAATGATACAAAATGGAATAAATGACCATTATTGTTCTGTTTTATGGTTCTAGATGACCAATAATTTAGTATAGGTATCGATAAAAGTATTGTTCAGGTACCAGTATCGTAAACCAAGTCGTTAAAAGTACTGGTATCAAAAAAGAATTGAACAGTACCCCGCTTTACTTGGTGTGTACATGAATTATGAATTGCGATAAATTCTAAATTGCGACATGCACTCTTAAAAAATAGTTAAATAAATGTATTGGCATATCGTCCACCGCTCACCAGGGGTCAAATCAGGACCAACAAATCCCACGTTATGCTGGCAAAAGGCAAAGGCTGAATAAAGCCCAGCACTTGCCGATTAAAGGGCACACAGAGTGGAGGATAAGTGAGGTCTTAGCACTTTGCTCTCGGTGGGATCTCTCAGAAGAACAAGAAAGTGAGAAGCAACAACTGTCAAAGGAAGCTCTCTGGTAATGGTACGGAAGTTAATCAAATGAAGGTAGGTAATAGAAATTGGTTTTAAACCAGTGGCCACATTGCTCCTGAGATAGAGATGGCCCAGGTTAATGAACCCTGACAGCCTATTCCACAGCAGTTCCTCACTTACAACACATTCACCTTCAGCACATCTCCTCCCTCGGCCTGGACTCACCATGGCCCCATGTACAGAGTTACACACATTAACTACTACCTGTTCGCTAGTTATTTAACACACAGTACAACTTAAGGGTTGCTGTAAAGCATTTCAGAGGAACAGTCTTAAAAACCTTACACTGGACAAGAGCAATATGGAATTTATGTCAATATCAATATTGTTCAAACATCACCGTTAAAAGTTAGGTGTCTCAACTTATACTGTATTTCCAACTACATTGGTCACTCAAAGCTCTTTACCGCAAGGAACCACTCACCCATTCACACTCTCATTCAGACACCAGTGTACGCAGACACTGGAAGTGGGTGAAGTGTCTTGCCCAAGGACAACAACAGTGTGCACCTGTGGGAGTCGGGAATCAAACCCCCGACATTCTCCCACCTGCTCCAATGTCGCCCCAATTTTACCATTCGCAAATTACATTTAAGATTTTTCCAAAGATTAGAAATACAGTGTGTATTTGGGGGGGGGGGCATTTTGGGGATTTTGCTGTGGACTGGCTAATGCAATTAAAAGTTAATCAATTTCATTTCATTTTAATTTAAGAAACTTATTAATCCAATCTAACTCACCTAAATGGAGAGAATACATGGCTTTTAAATTATTTCAGGACTAAATTGTTAACACCCTGTTCATTAGTGATTAGTTCAGTCCTAAGGCAATCTATTTACGGTCGGGATAACTATTTTTAGACAATTAAATGTTTGAGCCTAATTTTTAAAATGAGATTCCTAAGGGTTAATTGCACTGATACTAATAAGTGATAGAATAAGGGCAACCATGTCACTGAAAAAGATTCACATGGGTACTAATGCGCTAATGTAGAACATGCCTTTTTACAAATCAAGCAATAAAGATCAGAGAATATAAAAATGCCGTCTGTCCAAACTGTACATTTCTATAAACTGCTTTTTGTTTTGGAAATAAAATAAAAATATATATGTAAATAAAAGAGAAGTGCAGTAAACCATTCAAAGTACAAAGGCGGTAGTTACAGACGTGTAGATATAACTAGACACTTCATTAAAGGCCCAATACCTGTTTTTGTTTACTAATAGTGGAATAAAATGTGCTTTGTCCTTCAGTTCACCTCATTCTTTTATCCATCGTGAACTAACAGTTGTTGTTGTTGTTGTTGTTTACTTTACCGTGACAGTATGTGCTTAAACTTGGGATGTTAGAAATGTGTTAAGAAAGTTAGGAATAAGCTTGGACCAAAACCAACAATTCAAAATGTTTGTGGTCCTTCTTTCATTGATTGTAGGGCTGGGCGATTTGGCCTAAAAAAATATATCCAGATTTATTTTTTAAAAAGCACTTAAAATTACTTATTGCAATTTGACCTGGGGGAGTCTAAGAGTCCAGTTCTTGTTTTTTTTTTTGTAATACAGATGTGATTTTCTGCATTCAGGTGCATTTTAGAAAATAAATTATATATTCAGCTGGTCCTTTTGCTGCTTAGCTGTCATTTTTGCTTTTAGTCTTTATTTTTTAGGGAGTCTGATGATTTGTTTTTTTTGGGGGGCCCCTTCAAATTACAATATAATATGGAATTCAATGATATCTGATCTGGGCCAAGTGGGCGGGCCTACTGCAGAAATCTGACAGGATCAGGCAGAGCAAAGGCAATATGGCCATAAGACAGTGTTATTGCCCTCTGCTGGACAGGTGTGGAATTACTTCCTTAAAAAAAATCTTGGCTGCCCCCTAGTGGCTGGATTGAGCATTTTAATTATTTCTTTAAAATTTCATAAGTCCTGACAGGAATGGGCTAGAGCAGGGGTGGCGAACACGCTAGCCGCATGCGGCTCTGTGGCCAATGAGAGCTCCAGAGTTTGCCTAATGGATCCATTTGATACACTGCGGCTCAGATATTTCCATGGATTGAAAAGTCATTAAGAATCTCTCTCCAAAACCCAATCGTTGTCCCGCAGACGCTGTTTCGCCTCCCTCTAAGACACTTGAGTGAGAGAGTCTTCATCTCGCTCCTCTCTCTATCCCCTCGCGCTCTCTCTCTCTCTCTCCCGACACGACGTGAAGAGCTTGTGCAAAGACAAAGCCAGACACAGAATAAACAACCATAACATGCAGAGTGCCCTATGAACAGTTTCTGCGCTTCTCAAGTTTCTGATTACTCTTTTTTTCATGGAGTTTGGCCCAATATTGACAGAAATACATTCAAATTAAGATATTAAAAATGACGAGCTTCAACAAAGCATGCGATGAGACACGCAAAATTGCCGCACGGAAATACGCAAAGTCAGTGCCTTTTCTTCCACAGTTGTTGTAAATGTAAAACATAAAACAGAAGCTGGGATGTGCTCACCAGACTTATGATTAAAGTTTGTGAACTTTGTGAAGCCTAAAGTCCAGTGTTTTCTCTGCAGGCACAGAACAGCGCTGTAGCCAGGGGCCAATCAGAGGAGGGCTCAGTGGGCAGGGCTCCACACACTAACACAGTCCTGCACTAAAAATAGATAATAAATAGTAATAAATAGTTAAATAGTAAATTCATTTTTTTTAAATGGCCCAGTTTGAGCAGAGCAGCAACATTTATTAATGTATTCTTAATAGAAATATAATTAAATATTGGAATAAAACAATTTGCTCATAGTAGCCCAATTCTTACTGTTTGGCAAATCACCAAAATACAAGAAATTGCACATGATTTTAAATTTTCTCCATACTTGACCCCCAGATTTTTGATAAAAATTATTGAACATAAATA
>OMNZ01017629.1:0-12786 GCA_900303255.1 Lesueurigobius sanzi
TGGTATAGGTTTACTAAAACAGAAGAGTTAACTTGCTCTGACCGTACCGTGAGTGTGGAGGTAAAGCAAGAGATCCAAGGCACTCAATGTGTAGAAAAATATGACTAAAAGTCCTTTAATAAATACATGGACAACGCCAACGCGTTTTGACAAACGTCTTCATCAGGGCATAGTTAAAAACACCGGATGTCAACACATTTAAATAGGCAGGTGAGGTCATGTGATGAAACCACCTGACATCCTGTTTAAGGATAATACAAAATAAAAACAAGACACGATCTACCATACACACAAATATATATATAGGTAGAGGACAGGACAATGACTCATGATGCATCATGTGAACATGGCTACCCAAAAAAAAGAAGTACTGACACTGTAGGTATATAGTGCTGACACTGTATACCTACAGTGTCAGCATTTCTTTTTTTTGGGTAGCCATGTTCATGCCTCAGATCTCTTGCTTTACCTCCACACTCACGGTACGGTCTAAGCAAGTTAACTCTTCTGTTTTAGTCAATGATACGGCCTTATCCTAGAGTGCACTTTACGTATGTCCACGTTCTCTCTCACATGTTTTTGAGCCATTCTTGAAGCGTTCATCTTCACGTCATCTTTTGGCTGAATTTGGTATAGGTATTGAGAAAAGTATCATTCAAGAACCGGTCTCGTAAACTAAAACTCGACAAACGGTACTTCGCCCTATTTTCAGGGCTAAACCATAATTAAGTACAGACTAGAATATTCCTAGTCTGTGAAACCTTTCATTGACAATGGCAATACAATCTATTCTGATTCTAACTAATATATCAACAAAATAAATCAGTAGCTGAAAATAATGGCAATTTTGGTAATTTTGACACATAAAATACCTCACTTTTGTCTGAAAACATAAACTGACAGAAACTTGCAACACATGTTTTCCTCATATTAATGTCAGTAATAAACTTTCATATTTTCATATACACTTGATATCATTTCCCCCCATCCACCTGCAGCGTCGGGCTTTAATCTTAGCTCTATGTCAGTGCACTTAATTTCGTCTCCATAAATCAACGCGGCGCGCTGGAACAATGGGACCAATTTCTCAAACGGCGGCTCGTTGGGGAAGGTAAAGCGCTCAATATGGCCGCCGCGTTTACATGCTCATCAATATTTAATCTGCGGCTAAAGGCACACAGACGTAGACAATGGCCGCTTTATAGAAGCTCTTTGGGAAGTCGGGATGAGTTCTTCGAGACCTAAATAAAGATAACGACAGAAATCACGTGGCGGCCATGTTGGGAAGGGCTGTGTGCATTAGTGTTATGGGAATAGGCGATGTAATGAGGGTTGTCTAGTCAGGGAATATGGCCATCACTTGTCAGCGTCAAAGCAATATCGCGCTCTAGTATTAATGGAAGGAACAAGGAGTGGACGATTGCATTAAGAAGAGAGCCTTCGGAAGTGGATGGGTGCTTTTATAGAGGTGCCGAATATGGACTGAGATCAAAGTTCACAAAGTACAAGGTTACTAATGTTTCCTTGTGAGACTACAGTATAGTGTGATGACTTGTGGACTTACACTATATATTTTTGCCTCCTTCTTAAGTTATTCCTGCCGCAAAAAAAAGTTATTCAACTTTCAGGTGGTGGGCAAGTTTGACAAAACTTTCATGTGGAAACCAATAAATGGCCTAATATTTACAATAAGGAGTGTAACTATTGCACTGATTCGCCGCTCCTCCATAGAGCTATATGAGATATTGTAACTTCAATTTTCTCAAAATCAACATCTGCACTTAAGTAGCTCCTACAGACTCCAAACTTTCCTTGTACTTAACAATATTTGGAAGCTGTTTGTGTAGGTTCTCAGTCATACAGGAGTTGTCCATTGTCTACAGCAGGGGTTTTCAACAGGTGGTCCGTGGCCCCCTGGTGGTCTGTGGCAGTACTGCTGGTGGTCCGTGACTTGCTATCCAGTTTAACTACTAAAAATAAACTAGGGCTGCTGCATATTGAATATTCATGAATATCAAGTTGATATATGTCTTTTAATAACTCTACTTATGTTATTTTAAACATTTGAGAACACAAAGCATTGTAAAATAAAGAATATAGTCCTCTTTTATACAAAAAAATAGGCCTATATTGCACACAAGCAAACACAGTGGGCCGCAGACTACTGCTTAGTCTGAATGGTGGTCCCTGGGGCAGAACCAGTTGGAAACCCCTGGTCTACAGAGTACAGATGAAGACTGAAGAATATTTGGAAGGTTTGTTCAGAGGGATTTTTCAATATTTATTTCCTAGCCAGATTTATTGAGTTTTGAACCCAAAAAACAAATTCAATTCAATTTAAACTTTTACAGATGTTTTCACTAATAACTAGTTTATTCAAAAACTAACCAAGACATCCAAAATCTCCTTTGAAGAAATCTTTGTAACTAGTATATCAACAAAATAATAACATACATTTGAACCTGGCTCTAGGCTGCACAGTGGCACAGTGGTTAGCGCTCGTGCTTCACAGCTGCAACATGGCACCCATGCTTTCCATCACAGTTGCCTCTATGACGCTCCTGGATCAAGTATTCTTTGGGTTTCTGACAAGTTCCTGATATGACACCCTAAAAGCAATTGATCCTGGATCGCCATAGATATACTGCATCTATGCAAAGACATCCTAATGAAAGATTTTAAGCTTGCTTTTAAGATTTATATGCATGATACTGTATGTCCACTTAAAATCTGGTTTATTTTGATAATCTGCTATGTGTCTCAATTTCACTAAAAATACATCAAACTAAAGCGTTCAAACACTACGCCACATGCAGACTAGAAGTGTCTATTGTGATTTGACAGCAATGCCACTTTTGTATTTTCTTTCACCAAAATGGCAAGATAATCTATAATTCCGAAACCACGCTGTTTTTTTTGTGTGTTTTTTTTTACTGACTTTGAACTCGAGCGTCACAACATTTTGATTGCTGAAAGATGCTGCCTGCTCTTTGTGCCTGCTCCATCCCTCATCCCCCCCTGTGCTTCAGCCCGAGCAGCGGCAGCAGAGGGGATCTCCGTCTGCTGTTGATGTTATTGTTTGTCAGGCCCAGTCAATAAGTAACATTTCAATCGCCGCCATTTGGAGCCGGTTAGCGCTCCGACCGCGGCCCTCGCACATCAATCAGACAAAACACTCACAGCAAATGTGTCCCCCGGATAATTGGACACAGCCCTTTCTCTGTCACACACTGTCAGTGAATGTCGAGCGGGAAAACTGTTCGGAAAGGAAGCACGGAGGGGGATGGGAAGAGGACATACTGTATATGAAATCCATATGAAGGTTCTTCTAAATTGTGCCCAGGTTTGAGGAGCACTGTGGGGAGCGCTCTGAAACTGGTGGCACATGGGTTTTTTCTGGTGATTCTGGGCCAATAGGTTGCATTCAGGCAACATCACACCATTCTAAAGAGCCAATAGTTTAAAATTGCGGTGGAGCTGGAAATCCTACACTGTTGAAGTATGATAACTATGATCAAAAAGCAGATTTCTTAGATTTTCTCTGTTATTCCTGGGCCAATCCACATGAAACAAAAACGGTCACAAAGTTCAATGTGTTCTCTGGCAGTCAATGATATATTGTCTATTTTTTTCTCAAAAATGTGTCCAAAAGTGGTGACAATATTCTGTCCCATAGAGTTGTATTGGCACCTGCTCCGACCTAAATAGAATTATGCAACGTGAATGCAACCAATTAGCATCAATTTGTAGCCAGTTTTAAAGTTTGCACTTTGTCTGGTCCGTGGTTTAGTCCTGGTTTAGCCGTGGCTTTGATTGGGCTGAGTCCTTGTTTAGCGATGAATTCATCCTGGTCTCGCTCTGCTGACCAGTTGGACGGTGCCTCCATCTGATCATCCAAATGAAGCATCCAGATACAAAGGTCTCCATTCCAATCGCAGCTTCGACTCGTTGCCAGCTTTCCTGTGTGTGAATGTGGAGTGGGTGTGCATAAGTGATTTGTGGCAGTCAGAGGGGCTTTTTGCACCGACTTAATAATGGACTACATTCGGCTTGTCAAGCTTGTAAAGAGAAATATATTTATTTGTATAATATTATCTTGTAATGTCTGGTTTGCACCTAGAGATGTACCAATCCAGCTTTTTTGCATCCAATACTGATACCTGCAGTTTGAGAATCTTTCAAACATAAAGTGATCTAATCATGAATGCATTATAAAGATGTTATATCATCAGTGGGCAATATGATTTCCCTAGTTTAGGTGTGACTCAGTCATAGCTTCTGCCCCAGCCTCAATCAGTTGAAGCTAGCCTTAGCATAGTGCTGCTAACTGCAGTATTTGGCACAGCATTCAAATGTACTGTAGTATTGAGGAGCGTAAAACTAATTCAGTGATTGAATGGTGGTCACATGTTGTAGTCAAATGGCGATGGTGAGTCCTAACACCACACCAGAACCACTGGCCTAAATTAGACTCCCTGTTTAATCCTGATGTCATTCTGATCTAAAGTAGATTAGCCTTTATCATAACCTTTTCGACATTCCAGTGCAGAGTCCTCCATTACAGTCCTTTGATTTTGCAATACATTTTTCTATTAATCCAGACTTTCATATCTTTTCGGCTTGCTTTGGAACGCATGGGAGCCATTTTTACTTGGTGCGAAAAATCAGAGTGAGCCACTGTAGAAAGAGAATTTCAAACAGTCTTCTCCTCACACAGCACCCAACTCTGTGCTTTAATAATTGAGCTGGAGACTGCAGCAGGGTACTCGACTAAGGGTCCTACTCGATGCGAGGAGTCCTTAAAAGATGCATGGATGCGTCCCCGGAGAGAGGGAGAGAGCGAGGGAGAGAGACGGGGTAACGATTATGTGTGCGCGAGGCGAGATGACCGCAGCTATAACTCTCCACAGAGCAGCGAGCTGATAAGATACTATCAATATTCATGCCTCTGAATCAATTACATGCCCCTGTACTTCAAATGCAAATCGTCTGGCAACAGAGACCATTTGAGTGTGCAGACGGAGGAGTGAAGAGCGAGAGCGAGGAGGTAAACAAGCACTTACTGTAGATAGACTTGCATAAAGTGCTGTAGGGATTCTTGGAAACGTATAGGCAAAAAGTACAGTTCCCTCAAGGAGCGAAAAAACTTGATCACAGAGAAGTACTATTAAAGCTGATAAAATGAAAGGTTGAAGGCTCTAGACACGATTTTTTTTTTTACTATTAGTGAAATGGAATTTGGTTTGTCCTTCAGTATATATTAGCCTGGTCTTACCATACCCTCGTACACATCTTCACAGGTGGGAGGGGTGAACTCCTTTTAAAGTTTGAAACGATTGGATCTGATTTCACCCAATCGCTAGCGTATAAACAAAGCATTCAGCATGGGCTAATGAAGTCAATTCACGCTAGCAGTTTCGCCGTCTTGAACAGCCGCCATGTCGAATTTTTTGAGTCTAATTCCATATTTGGTATGTGTGAGTTACGCTCTCATGGCAACCGCAGAGCAGGAAGGCACCTGATTGGCCAGTTATTTTTGTTAATATATGAAATAACGTTGAAGATATCAAAAGACAAAGAACAGGACGGTGTGGCGCGTGGAAAGCACTTGAGGGGCATATTAACCAGGAAGTTTCAATGGAAAGTCAATAGCAGCTTCTGGGTTCCAGGCCAACATATCCTCGTATGCTAACTGGCTTCACGGAGGACAAGCTAATTGTACCGCCATTGTTTATACGCTCTATGGTCCAAACTCTTGCCTAACTTAAAAAAAATAATAATCTACATCTGACTTCTTCACAGAACTGAGTTTACTTGCACTTTTCACAACTTTCAGGGAGCAAGACTGTCATGTTAACACCAACTAGCTGCTAGTTCACCATCAACAAAAAATGATTTATAATTAGATGTAGTGTGCAATAACATCTTTTTCACTGCTTTTACAAGATATTGAAGGACAATTTTATTAATATTTCATCCCCCAACTTGGGTGGAAAAACATAAAAAATCAGCTATTAGGCTTTAAATAAATGTTCAGTGTTTACTGATGTCAACGGTCGTAAAAAGTGTCCAGCGAGAGTGATCTTAGCACTAAAATTTGACATTGCAGTCTCCTTAGCAGTGACATGTTGTAAGTGCTGCTGTTTCATAATGTTTTCTGAGTGGAGTCTGCTCTGGATACTTTCATTTCTACAAACCAAATACATACATACAAAAAAAATGGAATAATCGAATAATATGGCAGGTTTGTGAATCCAATCAATATCAAATAATGATCAGGGGAAACATTTGTCAATTTACTTTTTGGAAATTTCTTTCAAATTTTCTCTC
Source organism: Lesueurigobius sanzi (assembly GCA_900303255.1). Lineage (NCBI taxonomy): Eukaryota > Metazoa > Chordata > Actinopteri > Gobiiformes > Gobiidae > Lesueurigobius > Lesueurigobius sanzi. Next base: position 6,331 of record OMNZ01017629.1, read on the forward strand.
CCATAGAGCTGTACACCTGCGCTGACTGAAATTATATTCTGTAACGTGAACACAACCTTTTGGCTTCTGTCCAAGGATACCCGCCTGAAGCCCATAGCGTCTGGCACACAGGGAACTGCAGCCCAAGTCCGACGGTGAAAATGTTGACACTTTTTAATTGTTTATTTTCATTATACCGCTGCCAATGGAGTATGAGGCAACATGTGGAAATGCTACAATGACAAACACTAGAGGGTATGCAGATGATGTCACAGAACGGCAACAGAACCCAAGCGAGTGTCAACATTGAGCTATGAAACTTATTTGTTTTGGCACTCAGTCCGGAAGGTTTAGGGTTCTGTTCGGACTAGGCAAAGACAGGTCTGGGGGCAATACTTGGTCCTCCAGCATAAAACCTCTGGCCCCTGACACAATTTTTGCCTTTGCTCTGCCTGATCCCGGCAGACCTCGGAAGCTACTTGGATGGGAGACCGCCGGGGAAATGCCTGGGTGAATGTAGTGTGCGAGTGAGTGTTGGTGGTGGTCGGAAGGGCCAAAGGCACGGAGGGGCCAAAGGCGCCTAACCCTGGGCAGCTGTGGCTACAAAAGTAGCTTAAGTATGTAGTGAATGAATAATGCCATGAAAAGTGTCTTTGTTAGAACTCGAAACATACTGGAAATAGTGTGTTGAAGAAAGTGGTGCTTTACTTTGGGCCACACTTGACAGGTTCAACCTTTGAGCTTTTCATGAGGGAGAAACAAAGAAAACTTGCCTACCCAAACTTGCTTGGCTGGGTACTGTTAATATGGTATTGAAAAATACCTGTTTTTGAAGATTTTATTGAAAAAAATATCTTTCTTTAGATACCAAGTTTTGAAGACAAATTACTGAAGTTACATGGCTGTTAAAGATAAAATAATTGACAGAAAATGAATTTTAAATTAACATTATGTTCCTGTTTTATGGGTGAGAGCTGGGGTGTCCAAACTTTTTTAAATTAGGGGCCACATGTTTCAGTGTATGAGTGCATTTACCAGAGATTTGAACCATGGAACCACACTGTCATTTAGGCTTGGGAGCTTAAGGCATCTCTGTCTCACACTAAAATGTAAGATATTAAGGTTATAATTGACTAGAACGATTAAACTTGCAGTAAAAGGTCCCATCTCTGGTGATGTGTGTCAACTCAGCAAGAAGCCTGAGGGCCAACCAAAATGAGTCTGCGGGCCGCATTTGGCCCTTGGGCCGCACTATGAGCACCTCTGTTCTAGATAATAAAGGATGTGAAGCATTGGTATCGAAAAAAGTATTGTTGAGGTACCAGAATCGCACAGAAAGTACCATTAGAGGTGGATTATGCAAATTTTGTGGAAAAAACAACAACTTGATATTAACATGACACCTTTACGCTCCATCACAGCGGCCTTTATGACCCTCCAGGATCTATTATTTTAAGGGTTTCTGGTACAATTGATCCCGGAGTGTCACACTGCCACTGGGCAACTAAAAGGTCAAATATGCACTAACGTCAAGGTTTTTTTCCCCACATAAAAAGTTACATAGTGCACCTTTAAAGTACTGTACCCCAGATTATGACCAAAAACACGGATAAACAGAGCTATAGCCTTCTTTATCGACATCTCGTCTCACCGTGTGGCTTCCCAAACTCATTACCTAAAAGCCTAACAAAGTAACCCTCACAGAAACGCGCGGGCGATATACGCGATGTTTACGACAAACACATTGAGTGCTTCTAGTTAACTCAGTGTTGCTGGCGGTGCCTTTAAATTGCAATCTCTGACTCAGACGTATCACTTTCCCCTCGGCCCGCCATTAAGGCCCGGGCTTAAATTATTGATCCGCGCGCATTCATCAGCATAGCAGTCACGTCCACGCTCGCTGCTGCCGATGCCTGGGGAGCGAACTCCGGAGGGTCCCCGCGCTCCAGCCACTGAAATAATTAGGAGCCGATCTCATTAAAGGCAGAACGGAGGGGCTGAGGGGCGGCGGGACGGGGAGGAGGCCGGGCCTAAAGGGGGCAGCGCTGGGTGTTTCATGTGCCTCCCTCAGGGCCGTGGCTCCGCTCTGATCAAACCCTGACGCACAGTGTGTAGATGACAGCGCGAGATGAAGGAGGAACTCTTTGGATACATGTAAGGAATGTAACCCATATGTCAATCACACGTGTCCAAACGAGTACGCAGCTTTAATAAAGGACTTTTATGTTTTTGTACACGGCAGTGCCTCTGATGTTATTGACTACACGGCTCACGTAAATATACACATTGCAAGTCATCCTTTCTCCTGTGTATATTGCATTGCTCTGGCCTCATCCTTGAAGTGCACCCGCGGGCCACATTTCTGCACATTCAGTGGACCTGTTGATGCGCTCACCGATGTGTATTTTTGTCTATGAAATGTGGTGTATTGGATTAGGATCAATAGCAAGCAGTTTAGACAATATCAGTCATTAGCAAATAACAAAATCAAGTCATAACCAAAATCAATATATTGTAAAAGTTTTAAACAAAGCAGTGGATCTCAAGTAGTTGGTGACAAACCACTAACCAGAATCCAAAAGAGTTGAATTTGTTAATTTGAAACTTTTCCTGTAGATTACTGACAAGTTCATTCAATGTGTTCTATATCAAAATGAGGCAATTATATTTTCATTATTAAGGGGCAGCCCTGTTTAAATTCATGGTTTTATTTTGTTGGTATATTTCTTACAAAGATTTACTCAGAGGAGATTTTGTATCTCTTGAATAAGCTAGTTATTAGAGGAAAAATCTGTAAAAGTTCAAATTTCACCTTGTAATAAATTATATATTGTAATGAAAAATCCCTATGAACAAACCATCAATATATTGTTAAGTACAACATTGGTGAAATTGGTGTCTGTAGGTGTCACTTACGTGGAAATATTGTTACATCATTGTAAGAAAAGTGCATTTTGGGGAAATGGCCAATGCAATAATTAAGATTATGCTATTTATTTTTTTCCAGGTGAAAGTTTATACGTTAAGAGAGAAAACTGGCCCAGAACCTGAACATTGAATTGAGTTGGTGATAGAGGTGGGCAATATATCGTCTACAACAGTGGTTCTCAACCTGGGGGGCACCTGGAACTGCAGGGGGTCCCAGAGCTTTGTCTGGTCAGAGGGTTAGGCCATAAGAGATATTATTTGAGTAAATTAAATGCAAAAAAAAATGACCAAACATGACTAAGAAAGGACTACATGTGCAGAAAACACTAATGTATTCAGAAAGCCTGTGGTTTTGGAATGGGGGGCCCCGCCTGTATCCAGCCTGAACAAGGGGGGGCTTCTAGGAGAAAAGGTTGGGAACCACTGGTCTACAAGATAATACTGAAATTGTTCTTTCAATATTAGTAAATCTTCAATGTTAAGTAATCAACAAAAAGTTACAAAAAAAAATAATGTTATACAAATACTTGATATGAAATGAGGTATTTTTTTCAGCATTTTCTTTTTGATGACAGCAATCTAAATTATGAAGTTTGTCATCACTTGTTTGCATATTTTTAACGCTTTACAAAAACATCGCGTGATTATCGTTATCGAGAAAGTTCCCCAAAACGTTTCCTAATATGGCCCATTCCTAGTTGATGATGAAATTGACCCTGCAGTGTCTTCCTTCACCAGCTTTTTAGACTCCTGTTATGTGGAGTCATCTTTCTCACACTGATCCGTGCGGAGGAGAATATGCGCAGCCCTGCCGTCGCTCCTCTCTGCCGTATACACTGTCAGAAATGTTTTTCATTACCGCCGCACTGTCATTTTGTGTTTCGGAGTTGTACAAACACTGGCTGTGTGCCGTTCCTCTTGTTACGAGCTGTTAAAGACAGTGGTGCTAGTCGGTAATACTCTGCTAACATTTCATCAGCCCCGTAATGCAGTGCTCTGGTGTTGGAGGAAGTGGAGCGCTCCCTGCTTGGCTTGTGTTATTTTCGCTGCTGAGGGAATCCACAGGGCTTCGGTGCCCCAAGGTAGTTTCCCTCTTAACGCTTCCTGATTCATAAAGCCAAAATCCTACAGGGCCCATAGACTCGTGTGTGTGCGCGCGTGCTTGTGCGTGCGTGTACATGAAACGCAAGACGCCGCCGCGCAGAAAGGTTGAGGGTTAGGGATGTGAATAAATTGGCGAAGACAGCATAATGAATATTTGATTTGTCGCTATTTATAGATGCTAAAAGACACTTTGAGAATGTAGAGCAGGAGCCCACACTGACGCCGTGCGAGCCAAGTCTGGTTGTAGTCACGGTTAGAAGACACGGCTCATTAACGATCACAGGTTTGAGTTGTTTGATGGATTCAAAATTACATCTTCACCAGCAAGTAACAAATAATAACCTAAACATTGTTGATGAGAGAAACTTTATACTGTATTTTAACAATATATGTCCTAAAACAAGACCAGTCGACAAATGCTTTTCGTATAAGTTGAAATCATACCTATAACTATCTTTATATTGACAGTGGGTTCCCAAGCTACACCAATAAATATGGCAAGATGGACATGAGGTGAAAATCATGATTGAACAAGGTCTGAACTGGGACAAAACCAACGACAAAAACTGAAAGGTTTCCATGAATCACAGTTTGTTCCTGCACCACCATCAAGGAATTTACTTTCTGAACAACTGCAGTAACATTGGCTATAAAGGTCTTTGATAGGTCAGAGTGTACAGCATATCCTAAGTCAGTGTCAAGCTGTGGCACATGTACTATTGGTACTTGAGCTTCTTCAGGTGGTACTCAGGGTCAAATCATTTTAGGCTATTCATTTTTAAACTGAGATAATTTAATTTATGTTTTAGTAATGCATTTAGGTTAGATTATTTCTCTGGTATAGACATAATTTAGTCCAATTTAAACCGCCACCTTAACTGGGTGGAGGAGTTTGAGCACTTGCCTAACCCTGCTGTGTTGTCGGGTGCCTCTGGTAGAGTCTCCCATGGGAACCAGGTCCTATAGGTGACCGGTTATACGAAGAGCGGGTCACAAAACCTCATGATGAGTGACCATCGAGGCCCGTTAGGAGCGTTCTTTCGTGGACCCCCAACTGCAGGAGGAGCCATAAGGGACTGGTGCAGTGTGATCCAGGCAGCTTGGACTGGGTTGTGGAACCATTTTCGGTGCATTGCAAGGCTTTCCTAGAAAACATTTCTTGCAAATCTACTAAAGATGAACTCGGAAATGACTGCCTGGGTGATTAGTTGATTTGCTAATCTTAGAACATTAATCTGTGGGCACATACAGTATTTACATGTATAACATGTTAGAACAGCACATGTATAAGTTGGAATTAATATTTTGTCGTCATTAGGTGCTTGTGGGTCCAGGCGCCACACTGGTTGAGAACTATGGGAATAAAGAACTGGTTCTATAAATATAGTAGTAGGTTCCGTTTGAGCAAAGCATCATAACCGCATGTCTACTTCATTATCGCATCCTCTTATCGATGTTCCAGCTCTGAAAACACTCTTTTTTCACCTTTTCGGACACCACAGTGCGTACTGATGTAGTTCTCAGAGTTGAGCGTGACAGCGCATGATAGAAAGCCGCAAAAATGGAGAGGAAGAAGCGTCTATAGTGTGGCTTTATTTTACAAAACGAGACAGAACTTTCACGTAGTAATGTAAAGGTGGTAATACAAGCAACATGCAACATACTTAAACACCTCACAACTCAGCCATTAAATTACAGAAATGTCATGTTTTCGATCGTCTTCGACAAGTCCGTCTCTTCCCCAGCGATAGCTCAACAAGGTAAAACTTAATCTATATTTCAGACTTTTGTTTAAAAGCATTCAGTTTGTACAAATGAGTACAAAAAAAGTTTGCCATTATATTTTAGACTCATGTCAGGCTGAGTGCCCTCGCTCCCCATCGGCAACTTTGTTTGTAGAGTTTTAAACGACAGGTTTATTATGATAAATCCTTGGATACTTCTTTATTAATATAACACTTTTTTGTGTGGAACTCTACCAGCCAATGTACCAGCAGGAGCCACAGTATTTTGGTGAACTTGCTTTTTTTAAGAAATCATTTTCTTCGAAAAAATAAAGCACTTTCTGTTTTTGTTATGTTTCATCAAAAGCATATTGATTCCTTGCTGTTCCCACAACACACAGACAAGTCAGGCATCGGTACGAGAATCTTAATATTAATAATATCTTTTGAATTCCCATCCCTATTGAGAACCACTGCGTTAGGACAATAAACCAGGCCTAATCAGAATTAGCCAACAGCACAGATACAAAAAGCTGAAAGCAGGACTAAAGTGCAGAGTCCAAGTCCCCCGCACCAGTTTGGGGACCGCACCGCTATAATTACCCAGCTCCCTCAGTCTACAGTGTAATGGCCCTGACAGTGACTAGAGCACTGCATGGATCTCTTTAGTCACATAGTGCAGTGTAAGTATCTTTAGGCCACTCCCCTCGTTAGTGCGGCG
>OMNZ01017631.1:0-11047 GCA_900303255.1 Lesueurigobius sanzi
ACTTTCCCCAATCAGTGTACTGTATTCTGAATACTTAGAATACTTTCACCTTGATTTGCGTTATATTTTTGTATAAATATGGTGAAAGATTAAAAATATAGCAACACTTTTACAGCAACTGTTTGTCTCTTTCTTTTTTTCTCTCCCTCTCTCCTTTCCCCCCTCTCTTTGTCTCTCTGCTTTCTCTCTCTGTCTTTCTTCTTTCTCTCTCTCTCTCCTTCCTCTCTGTCTCTCTCCTCTTCCTCTCTCCTTCCCCTCTCTTTATCTTTCTTCTTTCTCTCTCTCTCCTTCCTCTCTCTCTGTCTCTTCTTTCTCCCTCTCTCCTTCCCCTCTCTCTATCTCTGTCTTTCTTCTTTCTCTCTCCTTTCTCTCTCCCTCCCTCTCTCCCTCCCCTCTCTCTGTCTCTCTGCTTTCTCTCTCTCTCTCCTTCCTCTCTCTCTGTCTCTCTTCTTTCTCTCTCCTTCCTCCCTATCTCCTTCCCCTCTCTTTGTCTCTCTGCTTTCTCTCTCTCTCTCCTTCCTCTCTCTCTCTCTCTCTCTCTCTCTCCTTCCCCTCTCTCTGTCTCTCTCCTTCCTGCTTTCACCTACAGTGCCTCAGTGCACAGCCCTATCACTAACAAAACATATTTTCACCGCTAGTTCCCAACATTTCCTCTAATCTCCCGCACCACAAACTGAGGAGCCTCATGTCAGTAACTGCAGCTCATCCGGCCGCATCCACCTTTCAGTGTTTGTGTGAAGAGAGGGTGCACAGAACAACCAAGAAGACGTCGAGGAGAGCGAGAGGGAAGGGGAGGGGGGGTGTCCTAGTGGGAGGGGGCCCGCTGACCTGAAAGCAATTAGCGAGATGCTTCACAAAGTTTAAACCCAATCTAATTAGCTCCTATCAAAACCTCAGACCCCAACGCACGCTTGCAAAGTTTTTTTTTTTTTCTTCCTTCCCCGTTTTCTTTTCCCTCGGAGTCGTCTTCTTAATTGACTGAGCGTGCCTTAAAGAGCAGATATGCGGAACAGCCGATTGTTTGTTTATTATGAGACAATGGAGCACAAGTAGTGCATGGTGAAGGTGAATATGGTTTAGGTTTTAGCGCTATGACAACACAGGCAGGGTCCATGTGTCTGTGTGTGTGTGTGTGTCTGTGTGTGTGTTGGTTTTGGTGGTTCATAAGGACAGTCCACAAGAATACATGCAACACTATGAGGACATTTTGGATTATGAGGACAGGGCTGAAGTCCTCGTAAATCTAGCAATGTAGAAGTAGAAGTGTGAAGTTTTTATTTAGTCGTCATAATGAACAATAGCGAAACCTTGCACTGCAAGAAATAATGTAGTGATTAGTCAAATTATTTTCAAATAAGTGAATTTGGCTGAACAATGGGGTACCTTTTTACACTACACAAAAAATACCAATGGTGATCTTATTTGAAGTAAATTAACATTTTTTTAATCTAATTTTGAGTGCGAAGATCTTTATTTCTTGATTTAAAGTGAGCATATGCATATACTGTAAATCTTTAAAATAGTAGTGCCAGAGCTGATGAGGATTTGGCCTGGATTGCCCCCTACAGCCAAGGGTGGGGATCACATGGTAAAAATTAGCTTTGATTTAAACATGCGTTGTTGCTGTGTCCATGCTATGAGACCATAGAGTGTACTGTTTATTAATGATGGAGGTACAATTGGCTAGTTCTCAGTGAAGCCAGTTAGCATACAGCGGCGTGCTCTGGAACCCGGAAGCTCCAATTGACCTTCCATTGAAACTTTTTGCCCCCTCTTTAACTCATTATTGAAATAGGCTCGTTCATATGACCCTCAAGTGCTTGTCACGGTACACTGTCCTTTTTTTTGTCTTTTAATATTTTCAACGTTATTAAAGATATTAACAAAAATAACTGGCCAATCAGGTGCCTTCTTGTTCTGCAGCTGCCATGAGAACGTAACTCACACATAACCAAATGTGGAATTAGGTTCCAAATATTCAACATGGTGGCGGTTAAAAACAGCTAAACTGCCAGTATGAATTGGCTTCACAAGTCCACTGTGGGGAAAGATAAGTTAAGATAGTTCTTTATTGATCTCACAATGGGGAAATTTACTTGTTACTACAGCTCTTAGGACAGGATCACACAGGGGGGTGGAAAGCCACGCAGGCTACCTCCATTATCATATAAACGGCTCAGAACTGATCCAATACTGGGTTATTGGCTCTAAAAATGTGGAGGACAGTTTGGGGGTTTGAACAATGACGTAATTGTACCAGGAAGTAGAAAACAAACAGGATTAATTCAAAATTGTGTGAATAAAATGAAATACTGCTCCAGGTCTGTTTTTGTCAAGGGCCAGATCCTTGAAATGAGTTACTGACACACATGGCAAATTTTCCCATTTCAAGAAAATGTTTTGCTTATTTTTAGATTGCATTTTGCAGCTTGAATACTGTATAATGTGTGTAATTTAGTGGTGGGATTATGGGAAGTCCCCACCACAATTTTAACATGCTGTGTAAAAAAAAAATCAAATGTGTAACAATTTTTGTTTCCCAATCGTGGGGGAGTACTGAAGGTTGAAAAATCCAGACGTCTACTCCTGTTGTAAAATTGACTCTGACAAAAGGTGTCATAAACCACCACCATACTGGGCTTAGCAACATGTCCTTATAATGCATAAAGGACAGTGTGTGTGTTTGTGTGAGGGAGTTTCATTTGGAGCTTAAGTTTGACAGTTAATTATGTGCGTGTGGCCTGATAGTGCGCCGAGGCTTGTCACACGTGTCAGTGGAGACAGGTGGACGACTACAGTGGGTTCACTTAGACGCTCCCATGTCTGCGAGCACCTCCGCTTTGGTTACGAAATGTAGTCTTTGCCCCCAACGTCTGGGAAATCTCAATCTCTATAACACTGGAACAAACTGAGTAAAATAAAGTGAGTAAAGTAAAATGTTGGCGAGACACGGCAGGTGAATAGAGATTTTTTTTTAATTGAGTGATATTAATTTTAAACTTTTGCTGTATATTGTTGACATAAATATGAGAAGAAAAAATTTGGCATTTTGTGTAAAAATGACCAAAATTCCATATATTTTCAGCGACGAAATCAAAATAATGGATAAAGCCAGATTTAAATGTATGGTTTCATTTTGTTGACATATTAGTTACAAAGATTTGTTCAGAGGGAAGCTCCTGGATGTAATATGATCATAGCAGCAGCAAAAACCAAGTTTTTACCAACTTCCGGAGAGAATGGAATTTATTCTGCGTCAAATCTGTCCGGGGAAAGGAGAGACATTCAGCAGAATACTTCAAGCTGATTGGGCAAACATCTGGTTAAAATGCACAAAGCGCCTCTCGTTGTTCTTTCAAAAAACAAATCGTGGATTGTACTGAAACAGATTTGATAGCATCTGCTACACGTCCTCCTTGTCTCAGCACTTGCGTTGCATTCGTACGACCCAGGTTTTCCCACCCTAAACCAGAATACTGGCCCAAACCACTGCTGGTGAGGGTGGGATAAGATAAGATAGTTCTTTATTGGTCTTGGTTACAGCAACTCTTAAGAAAAGGATCACACAGGGGGGTGCATAAAAAAGTCAGAAAAATGTGCCATCAGAGAAGAAAGTAAGTTTGCAAACAGGTAATAATAATAGTAAAATAAAACTAAATAAAATAAATGTCTCTTAGCATCTATCAAAAAATATGTACACTGAATAAGAAAATAAGATAAACTCTAGAGGAAGAGTATCCAAATAAGTCAAAAACAGGATGTGCTACATGTGATGTACAGTATATACAGTATATGGCTATGAATCCATGTATGAATATATAATAAATAACTGTTTACATTCAAGTGGTTGATTGATAAAGTGACATTGCATGTATTGTAAACACAGGGGTTATTGCACATATTAACTCAATAATTCAGCGACCCTCTAAATGAACAGACAGCTCTGTCCTGAAAAAAATGATAAGATAAGATTGATGAATTATCAGAAAAATGGAAAATTGGACAGATTTAGTGGAGCAGGAAAATATGGGGAAAAAAATGTCCCTCGTGGTTTAACATCTAAATAAAGCCTTTTCTCACTGTTGTTTCTGCTGTATTATATAATGAAAACACTTTTCAGTTGTTTGAGATGTCACTAAAGCAAAAAATATTATAATCAAAGACATTTTTCTGCTTGAAATGTTGCTGTTCACAAAACGGCCGTTTTCTCAGTTTTTTGGTCAGAAACCAGCGTTTTGGGTGATTTCACCTATTTTCTACTGACGATTACTAAATAATGGAAAGAGGTACAAACTGACTTCTTTTTTTAGATGAAAGAAGAGAGTCTGATGTTTCATTTGGTAGGTTTGGTTTTGACATAGACCTAGAACTCTATTTTCTATGGTCTTCAAAAAACAGTGAAAATCCTGGAAAACCTCTGGCAGTATGGGAGACACTGATTTGAAAATGGCTGGCAGTGAATGAGTTAAGTATTGTTATTGCACATAGAACTATACAGTGGAATTGTACAGTCTGACAGCGGTGGGTATGAAGGACCTGTGGTAGCGCTCCTTCTTGCACTGAGGGTTGTACATGATGGATTCTAGCGTGTTTGTGAACTCACTAATACTGCAAGAATTATGCCAATTTTACAGCTTTAGAACATTCAAAGTGCAAGAGTAGCTTCTTTCTTTTGATCGAAAGCAATGGGCGCAAAGAGAGGAGGCTCTTAAAGGGACAGGGACGATTTGTGCACAAGTTAAACCCAGACCAAGCCAAGGGAAACTTTGGAATAAGCTGTTTCAGATCAATATAGATTTTTTAAACCAACAAACTGTAGGATAGTGACCAAGATGTGTTTGTTATAAAGCTCATAAGTGGGCAGTGCATGTGGTTTTTACTCACCTTGTTGAGAGAAGGACTGCTCGAACACGCACTTATAGAGGCTGCGGAAAGAGGCGCTAAGGTCCTCAAAGTCAGAGAAGCAAAGCGCTTTGTCCCGGTCTGGGACGGACAGACCTGGGAGACCGTACTGGGACTGGGGCGCAGGAGGAGGGGGCTGGGCGGGGTCAGAGTGACTGTTCACCTGTGGGACGGACACAGAAAAACAGAGAGAAGGAGTAGACAGTTTAAATAATGAATTAATGAATCTTAAGGGTCCTATGCATGATTTTTTTTGTGTATACCATAATAAAAGGAGGAGGATAAAAGGAGTTAACATTTTAACTGATTGTTGTGGTTCAAGCTCATTTCCAACATTTCCAATACATTTCTAACATCCCAATTCTTCACAGGGATGAGGTTTTAAGCATACTGTATTTCACAACTTTCAGGGTGCTACGTGCCACGGCTGTCTATGGTGAGGTTTAGGCACGAACAAAGTGGTGAAAGTCATAAAGCAAGAAAACAGCAAGTATGCGCAAAAAAAAAAGAAGGAATTTATTTTTCAAAAAGTATAACATGTGCAAAATAACAAAGTATAAAGAAGGCAAAAGTGGCGCAAGTAGTAGAGCGGCGCGTCTTGTAACTGGAGGGGTAGCGGTTCGACAGGTGCACACTGTCGTTGGGCAAGACACTTCACCCACCTTGCCTGTGTACACCGGTGTGTGAATGAGAGTGTGATTGGGGGAGTGGTTCCTTGATGTAAAGCGCTTTGTGCCTAAAGCAGGTAAAGAAGCGCTATATAAATGTGACCTTTGATGATTGATACTGTATATTGACTACTGTAATGCACTCTACTCTGGTATCACACAGTCCTCACTCCACCGCCTCCAGTTGGTACAAAACACAGCTGCCCGCCTACTAGTGACAAACTCATCCAGACACTCCCACTCAATCCTCTCCTCCCTCCATTGGCTCCTGGTCCACTTTCGTATTCATTTAAACATTTTGACATTGTTTTTAAATCTCTTCATGGACATCATCCTCAGTATCTCTCTGAGCCTCTGTCTGTCCACCGTCCCAGCAGAGCCCTCAGATCCTCCTCTCAGATGCTGTTGGACGTGCCCCCAGGTCCCAGTATAAGCAGTGGGGTGATCGTGCCTTTTCCCTGGCAGCACCAAAACTGTGGAACTCGCTGCCGGTCGAACTGCGAGTCCAGTGTCCAGACTTTAAGTACAGACCGAGCACTTTGGTCTGCCAAGTGTTGTTGTGAAGTGCTCTAGAAATAAACTTATATTGATTGATTGACTTTAAATAAGTGGTTCTCAACTGGCATGGGATCGTGACCAACCATTACCCAACTTACCAAAACTGTACACGTTTAAACAGAGTGATTTCATATTACTGAGGGGCCCAGTGGAATTGTTTTTATTGAAAACGAGGCGACCTGCTGGAGTTTGGGAAGGGCTGCCTTCAACTAATTGCCAATCTTCAAGTAAAGTCTGAGCAAACTCTACAAACTGTGAAATCAAATCCTGGAGAAGAAAGTCATTTTCCCCCCTCAACTGTCAAGTCATTTTCATTCACATCGAGTTTGAGGCCTATACTATAAAGTGGACATGAGTCTGCGCGTATCTAAAAGGAGCCCGCTGAAAATGAAACCTAGAAAGCAGAATAAAATACTTTGGATTGGTCACATAGCGAGGGCGGTCTTCATGTAGCCTCAATCATCTCGTCTCTGTCACTTTCCTCTTGGAGAAAACACAGCAATTTACTGCGATCAGGACGTCCAAACATGAAGCGTTTCTGCTGACGGCCGATCCACACATGAGAAGCTTCCTCCTGCGAACCTCCGAGGAGTACCACTGCTGCTGCAACCCTAATCACGACTAATCCATGTACAACCACTGAAACTATTGGATTTAGTGGAGCTGTGACAATCACAGGTGTTGAAAATGAGCTGCAGTTCTGTTCACGCTCAAATTTAAGCCAAAAATACAAATATAATAGACGTTATTTGGATATACAGTAAGCGTCTTTTGACAATAATATCAAAAGTACTGCTGTTAAGTGAACCTGTGCCAAATTATAGCGAGATTTGTCCAGCTATAACTCCACACTCCTGGTGGTTTGAACATATCGCGTGCTGGGATTGAATAGGCAGGTTTTATGTTTATCAATGGAATTCTTGTTAACAATCTGGCAACAAAGGTGGATTCACGGCTCGTTAATTGGAGCCAAATCTTTGGGATTCATTTAAAAGAGCATTTCAAAAGACTGGCTTGTTTTTACATTGTTAAGGTGAGACACTGCAGGTGCAAAAACAAGCCCTAAAGACGCCAGCCAGGACACACATATCTTGGACCTAATTTGTTCAGAAGTACGTGTTTTGATTAGAATGATGAATGATTACAACAATATGAATGAATCTAACCTTTGAAAAGCATGTCATGTAACTAAAACTTTATGTCACAATTAATCTAAAGGCTGCATATGGTACTTTTGTGCAAAAACCCAACACTTTTATTTTCTGCTCTACTAGTATGCTGTTCTTCTAGTATAACTGTCAGTTATATAAAAATGTAATAAAAATATATAAAAAGATATGTGACCAGTCACCGGAAATATTGACACAAGTCGGTTCTGGGGCATTTTGAGTTATTCACAGATCCTGAAAGTGTAGTCTCAAGCTTTCCAATGATGTGTAACACATGGAAATCTGATAATATTTGGAGAAGTTGTGGCCTTTTGAAGGTAAGCCCTTTGGAAGAGGTAAACCTGAGATAACCCTTCTCTTAGTTGGCTTGTTTGAGACAATGGTCCTCATTTACATCTCATTTCCGTTGTGCATTTTGTCATTGGCTGAAGCGACTGTCAATCAAGCAGTTGGCGGGCGACGTGGCGCAGTACGCGCCCGTTGTTTCTTTAAAAAAACAGTTTTCTATGCTCAAATGGTGGTGGAACAAGGCGGAATTACATGGTGCCAACTTTCATACGGACAACGTGTAAAAAGGGGGAGAAACATCGCAGGAGGAGAGTCCATAGACATGGGCTAGGATTTGGCTTGGTCTTCGCGGGACCTGGATCATTCTTCCTGGGCAAGATTGCATGCCGAGACTCGGGGATTACCCAGGGACGACCACCGGAGCGCAGAACGGCACACAGGGCCACTTTCATATGAACAACGTTTGTGAAAAAGGGGGAAATATAGACATGGGCTGCAGGATTTGCCGCAGGTCTTTCTTCGTGGGAGGGACCAATGAAGCTTTTTCCCTGGGAAGATTACGCACAGAGACTGGGAGCACCAGAAAGGCACATATTTTCTAAGGGAGAATTCTTCGGATGAAGACAACGCAAAGTAAGCAATTTAAGTTTTTTGTACTGAAATACTGTCAGAAATGATAGGAAGTAGAATGCGGTTCGGGCTGGAATGGCCAGTATGAAATGAACTGTGCCGTGGCACCCGCCCCCTCTGAATATCCAGAAAATCGACCTGATTTCAAACTCAAAATGTATGCTTTTAAAGATACTGTTATCTGAAACATGGGGAGGCTTCTCCATGATCTCAACTAACACATTCTGCAACAAAAACAAAATCACAAATTTTGTTTCTTCATTTACGCGAATGTTGTGCTGCCGACTTGTGTCAACGATCTCAGCTGAGCTTCACATTTTATATAATAGAGCTATTTAGATTAAAAGATTAAAAGATGACCTATTAGAGCCAGATTGCTAATGTGTAGCACTCTGAGTTGAGTTTTCCAAAATATCAATCTGGGCTTGCTCCTATCAAATTTGTTTGGGGAAACGAGGAACATATAGCAAAATACTTTTAGCTGATTTGGAGAAGCGCTACATACAGTAAAAACAAAGTGTTGCACGCTGATTGTCACAAAGGAAATTGTGGATTTGTTTGTTTCCAGGTCAACGTTTAGATGGCAAACTGGCCCGAAACCTGAACATTTAAAAACATTTACTCTTGCCTGCAGTGTCTCCCCTCAAAGAAGAAAAACTTGAAATCCCAGGCAAGTTTAATTTAATATTATGTTGTCATGTAGCGGAAATGTAAGTACACAAAAAGTGTGTTCCGGGAGAAGCCATGATCACCAGGTAACAAGCCTCCACTAACCCTTCACACCCGGCCAGAGTAATCTCCACGAAGACGTCAGCAGAGACCAGCAAGAGTCGGAGGAGGAAGAGACAAGATGGCCGCCAGACCCGGGAGGTTAACGAGCCGAGATTGCTGTGACCTTTGCCGGAGCAGGTGCAGCAGTGAACAGAGCAGAGGGACGGTAAAAGCGCAGCAGCTGTTCAAAGGGAAAATAATAATGAAACGAGGCTTCTCTGTAATTTTGGACCAAATGTTTGCGAGAGCGCAGAGCGGATCGTAAAAGCGCTTTATAAGACGCCGGAAGACACTGCTGTAATGAAGGCATGAATCTGATTAGAAATGATTAGAAGAAATGATATCCTCTATGTGAAATGCTCACGGATGAAAAAACAATCTAGGGAAAGTAAGTCTAATGTGTGCAGAATGGTTTTGGCTAACTTCCTGTAATCCGGTTGTTAAGTGACTTCTGGGTCCAATGGCACTTAAGCCTTATTCGCATTAAATACATTCTTTGGCCATTTTGATAGGAATAGTAGTGGCATTTCTTTGTATAATTTAGGCCAGGGGTCACAAATTAAAAAAAAAATTGCCAAGCAAAGGTCCGGAACATTCAGAGTCAATATACGGTTATTAGAATAATACTTTTAATTAGGCTATTAATAATCCTTTTATCTTAAGATAATAAAGCTGTATTTTGAAAAGAGTGAATTAATTATAACCTGATATTTATTTTTATTCTAATAAAATATATTTAGACTCGTAAAAAGCACCTAAAGCCTATGTATAGTATCATCAATTTACACCTGCTGCCAATGCAGACAGTGCAGTGGGGAGTGAATGGAGAAGCACAGAGTCCTGCTTTAGACCTGGTTCAGTCCAGGTTTGGTCCTGGCTCAGACCTGATTTAGACCTGGTTCAGTCCAGGTCTGAGGCTGGTTTAGACCTGGTTTAGTCCTGGTTAGGGCCTCTGCTTTGTGCATATTTAATTAGATAATTAGCAGCCGCTCGGTTTAAATCTTTAGCGGACCTTAACTAAGTCCTTTTTGGGCTGTTTTGAGCGAAACGAAAAGTGGTATGTAAAGTTCCTTTGTGTTAATCTGGGCAATATTCACACTTCGCCTGGAAAGGGGCAGGGAGAGAGAGAGAAAGAGGGAGGGAGAGTGAAAGATTTACTCTGTCGGGTCCAAAGGTCGGATACAAGGTTCGGGTCTGGACGACCGGGGTCCGAGGCATTTTATGTATAAAAACTTCCAAAATTGCCTATATTTTCAGCAACAAGATTGACATGTATGATTTTATTTTGTTGATATATTAGTTACAAAGATTTGTTTAGAGGGGATCATGGATATCTTAATATATATCTAGTTATTTGTAAATTTCCATTACCTTGTATTTTGGTGTTCAAATCAGGCAGGAATTAAATACTGTAAACTCCCTCTGAACAAATCTTCAAAATATTGTTTAGTACAAGACTGGAAACGTCTGTAGGAGCTACTAAAGTGGAGATGGTGTTGCCACAATGTGAGAAAAATGTATTTTGAGAAAACGGTTGTTGAAATTCTCATACAGTATGGAGTAACATAATCAGTGCAATAATTACACTCCTTCTGAAGTTTAGTCAGAGAACTTAACCTGTCTTTATGAAACAGCCCATCATTTATGGCATTTAACCTCTTAAGCCCGTGGCTGTTTTTTTCCGAATTTGGTTTACTATACTCTGGAAGGCTTTTAAAATGTCTAAAATGTTCATATTGCTCCAGTGGGGAGTAACTAAATTCATGTATTTAAAATATGTGTTCAGAATACTCATTTAGAGTAACTGTATTCAGGTACAAATACTCTCTCATCTGAGGGTATTTCAAATACAGTTACTTTTCAAATACCAAAGGAATACAGAGAGAGAGAGGAAGGAGAGAGAGGAAGGAGAGAGAGAGAGGGAGAGGAAGAAGAGAGAGAAAAAGAAGAGCGAGAGAGAGAGCGAGAGAGAGAGAGCGTGAGAGAGAGAGAGCGGGAGCGCGAGAGCGGGAGCGCGAGAGAGAGAGCGCGAGAGAGAGCGCGAGAGAGAGAGAGCGAGAG
>OMNZ01017633.1:0-14983 GCA_900303255.1 Lesueurigobius sanzi
GCAGGTTATCATAGTAGTCAAACAACATTTCATCACAATTTAACATCACAAAGATCCTCTCAAACCAAATGATAACCACTCAATGTCCAATGCATTTTAATGGCGGAGAGCCGTGTTTTCACTGACGCTTGATATGTCGGAATTGTCAGTTAATACAATGACAATAAATATTTATTCAAAGGCTGTTCAGAAGTAATTATTTTTGTATCTGAAGGAAATGGGGGGTCAAATTGACAGTCTATTTGAGATTCAAATGTCCTCTCAATCTATAGATCCACTCTGACTATCAAAATCAAAAGAAAACTGGGATGTGTGGAAAGTTTAGGGCAGACTCATTTTGGGTAGTGGGCCAAAATTCACCTACGATGGGGTCGCATGTGTGCAAACAGGAGAATACTATTGAGAAAACTATTTAAAATAAATTATGACCGTAACCTAATGAATAATAATAATGGCTTACACTTGTGTTGCACTTTAAAAGCCTGTGTCAGCAGGGCCATAGCCAGGTTTTTGAACGTCATGAGCTGTAATAGTGCATTCACACCAAAGACGATGGAGATGCCAGGAGCAAGCAATTTACATGCTATCCCTGGGCAGTGTTGGGAGTAACTCATTACAAAAGTAACTAGTTACAGAAATATATTACTTTTTCAGTAACTGGGGAATATAATATATTACTTAAACAAAATACAGTAATATATTAGTCATTACAATTGAAGTAACTCAAGTTACAAGTGTAACTCCCCCCAAATAAGATGCAGCACCAAATCAAGTTGGATACTGGCGTAGAAGTGACTTGTAGCTAATTTCGTCAAAACAAAACACGAGAGAATGGAGACGACTGAGGAAAAGGAAATCTTTGATTACACTTTAGCTCGGTGGCATTATTCTCCCTTTTTTCAGTTCATATTTTGCTAAAAGTAACTCAAAAGTAACTCAAAGTAGTGTAACTCAGTTACATTTTTGAAACAGTAATATGTAATACAAACATATTACATTTTTAAAGCTGTAACTAGTAATATAGAATATATTACAATTTTTAAGCAACTTACCCAACACTGTCCCTGGGCGCGACGAGGAGCATGGCGATGCAAAGGATGTGAGTAGAGTGAGACGATTGGCACGATTTTAGCGACTAGAGTGGAGCGAATGAGTCGTGTCTAGAGCGTAGCGGAAAAAACACGCGGAAAAAACACGCGGAAACTCCTCCATTGCCCTGCTCGCTCAAGCTGAAAACGTTTGCGTCAAATCGCAGTGCGTTAACCAATTAGGTACTGAATCTGGCTGTGAGGTGAAATGACAGCGAGGAGATCAGACTGCCAGGTAAACGTTGTTTCTGTTTTTTATTTTAATTTGTACTAAAACTAGGGTTGACCTAGCTGATAGCAACTATAGCCCACCACAAATGTGGTAAAGTGTCAATGAGTCTTATTTCATGGCCAATTATCTACTGTATAAAGTGACCTTTTGAAATGAAAATATTGTACAATTTAGCTATACCTTTATTGAGCACTGATTGATTTACTAACTGAAGACTGAAGGACAAGCGAGGACAACAGCGGCCCCAACAGCGGCCCGGCTCTAACGCCGGACAGCTCCTCAAACAGGGCCTCTGACACACGGAAATACCCCTGGTTGCAGCTATCATCCAGGCGCAAGATGTTCACCTCAAGGCTAAAGGCCTGGTTGAAAACAAATCAAGTATGTACCCATTTGTAAGTAGCACTGTGTATGTAAATGTTTTATAATAGTTTTGTACTATAGTCTTTTATTGTGTATTTGTAAATATTGTAGAAAGGTCCAACCAGGGACAGGAGTTGAAAATTAGCACAAGCTATAAATTCTTTATGCATCGCATCAGCTGCAAACTTGTATTATAACTATGTTGACTGCATCGTCCCTGACAAGTAAATGAATAAATAAATAAATAAACGTACTATAAAACTACACATTCGGCTCTATCTTATTGTTTGTCACTTGTGCACATCAATATATTCCAGCAGAATGGACATATATTGCTTTTGGAATTGGAATAGCTCTCCCGTGCATTACTGTTCTTTTTTGTCTTCAAGTCTGCTGGAAGCACAAAACTTTCCCAATCTTGGATTACACCGAGAGGGCCGAGCGAATACCTCCACTGGACCAAATTGCGCCGTGTCTCTGTGTGAAATAATCTCTGAAATGAGACACGTTCGCCATGGATTGCTCTTGTAATTTTCTCTCCAAACACTGCGTCCCATCATCCCCTCCCGCGCATCTGAATAACGCTCGCAAAATCGACATCGTGTCCCGCTGAGTCGCATGAATATCAATGTCACCTCTGACAGAGCATCACGGCGTGCTGGGAAATATCAATTCATTACACGTTTGAGACGGGAACCGACTATTTTACTTGAAATTTACACAACCGCCGTCCATTGTCTGCGGAGCGGCTACAATGAAGTTGGCAAACAGCGAGATCGAAGTCCCATTTTCCTAGAGATGAGCGGCCGTAGAGAGACATCACCCAGAGGAAACGGAATAGTAATAATCTCGGCTTTAACATGGTCGCTGTTGTATATATTAGCATTCAGAGTGGACATCCGCAAAACATTGAATCTGTAGGTGTGAAGCTGCAGGAGGTTAGATTTCAGCTTGAGCTCCTCTTACATGTTTCATTTGATCACTTCGGTCGCACTTCTTAACAGAGTGTACATTTTTATATTGATTCTGAAGGATGCTCTTTTATGCATATTTTTTAATAATTCATCAGACCAGTCGAAATAATGCTGTCTGGGGAATGTTTTAATATGTTGGAGACACTGCAGATGTGGCATTTTTTCTGTTTTGGAGAATGGTTTGACTTGTATGTATTGTATGAATGGTTTGAGCAGAGATGTAGCACTGTAGCCCAAGACAAATTTCCTCTTTTTGGACTAATAAAGTTTATCTTATCTTATATAAAGGTCTGAATGGTAAAACTGAGCACACATTAACCGCATAATGTTAATGAGCAAAAGGCTACAATCACCAGGGAAATATTATTATTAAAATAATGTGCTGCTGATATGTTCAAACAAACAGAGCTATAGCAGTGTTCGCATAGCTTCAGTATCGGCCTTCAGTCTGTCTCGACGAGCTGTGACCTAAATGAAAATGTTCATTGCACACTCAAATATTTAGTAGACTGACTTTAAATGCTCAGAGTTCTGTTGATGCATTGATCATTCCATCTGAAAAACTATGAAAGCGACAATCATTTTAGAGGTTGCGATCAACTAAAAGTCCATTTGCAGTCAGACATGTAGTCACAGTCATTTGTAGTTCTGTCATCAAGGGCAGCAATGGCCGCTGTGGTTTACCACTATAAACATGTGACTGTATTAACGTACTCATTATACTATTGAGCTTTGGCAATGGCAAATATCACCTCTTCTACGTGGTTGTGGAAAGGGGGAGCCCGCAGCGCACCAGAGCCACAGCGAAACAATATTTCCCTCATCTCAGGGCAGTTTTCAACCCACAGCGCGCTTTTGTGGTATTTCAGAACGCTGGCTCATTTAGAGTGGCATATTTGTCCCCAGTCTCATTTATGTTTTCCCCCTCTGCTTGCGCACCTCAAACTTCATCCTTTCTACAGCCCTGTTTTTTCATTATGCATACAAGCTAGTATTCAAAGCAAAATATTCAGCAAAAACATAACAACAGTTCATCATTGGCTATATATGTGTTATCACAGCGACTTGGGTTAGGCTACTATGGTTCTGGGTTTCACTCATCTCCCGGACAATCCACTGTTACAGGCAAAGAGCTCCCGAAGATAATGTCCAACCAGCTCTGACGATGTTTAGGAAGGATGAACAATAAGTCCCACACCTCTCACAACCAAAACCACTTGCCAATTACACAAGATATTTAGCTAAGAAATAAATAGTAATAAATAGTGAAGTAGCTTTTCTTGCTGAGAACAAAGGGGCTAATTTATAAAGACAGGTGCTAAATAGTGAGTGCAAACTGGAAAATGCACCTAATTTACTATTTGAAATGGCCCCAAATCTGATACATAACAAATAATGTTGCATGAGTTTAAAATATATGAATTACTCACTGGTTATCAGTAGGGGTGTAACGATTCAGCAATCTCACGATTCGATTCGAATCACGATTCAGGGCCCATGATTCTCGATGCATCACGATGGAGTAAAATATTAATAGGTCTAATATTTTATTCCCAATTAGACAAAAAACTATACACAACCATTTTATTTTATTTTATTGTAGCCTAATGCTTTACGATTTTCCAAAGCTTCTTAATGATAAAATATGCCCCTGTATTCACAATACTTAACAAAATACTACTACTAAGTAAAGTAAACAAAGCAGCGCACTGAGACATGCGGGCCATGTGCTTTTTGGTTTCAGTTTCTGTGCTGTGCTCACATGGAATAGTAGCAAGGTTGCGTTGAGGCTCATTTGTCCTAGACAACTTTATACTTTTACATGTTGGAAACAAAGATTTGACAACAAAAACAATACACAGAGAAGAAGGATTATCACCAACTTTGAATTGTATGCATTTGTTGATACCATGCGCTGGAGCTACACCAGGATGTTGACATACAGTCGTCTTCGGGAGAACAGAGGCACTAAACCCCAAATCAACTTTTTTTTTGCTGAGAATCAGTTAAAGTTGGTGTCTCATAGAGCTGGCTACAGGTCCATGTCACTATTTTGACATGTTAGTGCATATTAGTAGAATTCTTCATTTAGTGCTAAAAAACGTCAGTGTTGCTCCCTCTTGAGTTTGAACGACAACAACGCATGTGAGTTTGAATTCTGCATCTCAGTTTGCCCCAATAGTCGTGCCTACATAGGCCAAGGTCTGCTTACGTCAGTCATTCTGCTTCAATGGAATGTCAGTCTCGCACACGCCCCATAGCGAGACTGACATTCCATTGGAGTCTCCAAACACGCACACGAGGAGTTTGAAGGAATCTACAGATTGCACACTAGGGGGCGGCAAAGTTGCACATCACGTTCATAATGCCTGCAGCTTTTCTTGATGTTTACGCATATAGCACATATAGCTTTGGTTTCCTTACAGTCTCAGATTAGATTCAAGCATGAGATCTGCACTCATTAGAATGTGCCTTTCAAACCAATAAGTGACTACAGTTCTGGTCTTTCTGAAATGATGATAAATGTCCCCAGCTTCTCTCATACTTGAAGCTCACTTAAGCCATGCTCTTTCCAATCCCAGATCTGCTTTGAAAGCTTTCTAGTATTCTGCAGGGTGTCACAGCTGATCGCCCGTTCACTCAGTCCAACATGTAAACAACAGCGGCCATCTGTCTTTATCAACACAAATAACTGCTCACTGCTTATGTTCGGGAGGAGGCAGGAGCGAGGCTTTAGGAAGCAGGAGGTAGAGTCTATGGGATAAGGAAGCCTGCGTTAGTATGCACACACATGTCTCGGACACCAATGGTCTGCAGGCAGAAAGAGAGGGAGGGGGATTGATGGGGGGAAAATCATTTATGTTAGTGTGTAGGTCCTTTGGGCCAAGGCAGAACTGCATAGGTTTATTTTTAAAAATGTAAACATCACAGAAGGAATACACACAAGAATAGAAGAAGAAGAAGAAGAAGAAGAAGAAGAAGAAGAAGAAGAAGAAGAAGAAGAAGAAGAGCTTTATTTATATAGCGCCTTTCACAGACATTGTACGTGTACATCCACAATATTGGCTCCATGAAAATGATGATCCAAAATAATATCTTGATTTAATGACGCCATTGTAAATGAGAACTGGTTCTTAATCAGCTCCACCATGATTAAATGAAGGTCAATTAATAATAATGATGCTAGTTTCTTTCTTATAGCCAAACCTGTGTGTTTATTTTTATCTGGACAGTGCTGATGACATGGCCTTTGTCCCAGTCCATGAGGTGGTTTTCTCTCTTGCAGTCGTCTGATATGACCGACATTAGCAGTTCTTGCTCTGCTTTTCGTCGGGTGGTTTGTGTGCATGTTTTTGATGTTTCTTTCTCTTTACTTCCACTACATGCAGGAGACGGCACCAAAAACTGTGTAAATCAGCTGAGCAGACACGTCACAGTCACATCACGTGAAGTTTCTGAGGAAGGCAGCAGAAGCAGCTGAAACTGTCAAAGTAAAAAATAAACACACAGGTCTGGCCAGTAGAGAGAAACTAGCATCATACTATAAGACCTTATGAACCAAATCAGAATCATAATAATGATAATAACAATGCATTCGTCTTATATAGCACTTTTCCAGACACTCAAAGTTGCTTTGCAATCTGTATTATTCACACTCGGTGGTCGTAAGCTAATATTGTAGCCACAGTTGGCCAAGGGCACACTCACTCACTCACTCACTCACTCACTCATCGATCGATCGAAACCACACTGGCATTGTTCTATAACAATATCATGTGGATTTTCCTTTCTTGCCTATTTAATAAAAATACTGTTACTAAAATGTATGCTGTAGGCCATATTCTCCCTATAAGACTGTTTTACATCAACGCACACGTGTGATCATAATAATGTGCTTGAGATAATCTTGACTTCACAGAGACCAATGTTATGGCTATACTGTATATTCTACATTACTTTTAAAATATTGTTCTTAAAATGTTCATTCTATTATTAAATTTGCCTGTTGCATACACCAAGACACATATGAGGATAATAGTTTTTGTAGTTCACCACAATAACAGATTCTATGGTGTGCCCTCTGTGTTTGCTCCGTTGCAGACACTGTTACAAGTCACCCCAACATGTGTGAACCAACCCTCCTAGTGAGGAGACTTTGGTTTGACCTTCTCCTTCTCATGGTGTTTGTGTTGCGATTATAAGAATCTTCTGAGCTGCCATTTGTAGCCAACAAATGTAGGCATTTTGTGTAAAAGTGTGAGAGTCACAGCTCAAACGATCAGAGAGTTACAGCCCTCAAGCAAAACGTGTTACAATCATCCCGCTCTCCCCGACACAGTATGTTCCTATCAGCCAGCCTCAGGACAGCTTTAGCTACAGATACAAAGTATGGACAGTGAATAGTTATTTTTCATTACCACTGAATAGCTCCAGTCACACAGAGGCTGAGGAGAGTGGTGATGCTGAACCCTCTGGGGACATTTTGTTTGGACATGCACAGATCCACATATGCCATGGAGAGGATCCTATTATACCTCTGACCTCTATGACCTTAACCCTTAACCCCACACATGCACCTAAACTTAACCTCTGACCCCTGCGGTGACCTTCACCTTCAAAACAATCTGTGTGAAATATCAAGACAGGGTTTCTGCAGAGTCTGCAATATCATTGAGAGGCTGCTCTAGAAAACCCACTACCGATGTGACTAATAAAAAACTAAATACGCTGCATGCACTTTATAGGATTCCATTTCAGTTGGAGCAGATGTCAATGCAATGGAAGAGACATTTCTAACACGAAAAATGTTTTCCCTGATCATTATTTAATAGTGATTGGATTCACAAACCTGCCATTTTATTCTTATGGCTGAAAGATCTTTCTACTGACCAACATCACGCACATGTTTTTGAATATTGCCTCCACTTTTGGTCAATTTTATGAGCAAATAATTAGACCTTAGTTCATATGTGCTGACAGAGAAGACATTGGACTTTGTGACAGTTTAGTGCTAATTTCTGTTATTCCTGGGCCAATCCAAAACAAAACAAAAACTAAGACAAGAAATCTGCATATACAGTTGTGCTCCAAAATTGTCAGGGCATGTAAACTTATGCATTTTATAGATAATGAATGATGACACAAAAACCTTTATTTCAAGATTCAAGATCCTTTATTTGTCAAACCATGTGAATGGTTCAAAATTATGTTTCGCTCATCCTTGATTGTGGAGCGGGGGAGGAGAAAGAGGGGAGGGAGGGAGGGGAGGGAGTTCAGCTTCCTGATGGCCCTGTGTACGAAACTGTTCTTCAGTCGACTGGAACTGACCCGTAGATTCCGCAGTCTCCTCCCTGAAGGCATCACCCTGAAGAGACTGTGTGATGGGTGCGAAGGGTACATGTCCTTAATAGAGGGGAGAGGGGCTCCACAGATCTTCTCCGCTGCTCTCACGATGCGCTGGCGGCTCCTTCGACAGGAGGCAGTGCTGGCGCCGTGCCACACAGTGATGGAACTGGTCAGGACGCTGACGGTATTTGTTTTCGTCATAGAACTTTATTTTCTCAAAATGCATTCTTCTCACATTGTGGCGACAGCATCTCCTCTTTAATTGCTCCTACAGACTCTAAACTTTACAGTCCTGCGCTTAATAATATTTTGAATCCAAAAAATAAGGTGGAATCTTCATTTTTACACCAATAATATCTAGTTTATTCAAAAACCTTACAATATATCCAAAAAATCAACAAAATAAAACCATACATTTAATCCTGGCTCTATCCATTATTTAGATTTTGTCACCAAAATTGTTGGGAATTTTGTCCTTTTTAAAAAATTTTATAAAATACCATAATTTTATATGAAAACATAAAAACTTGCAATGTTTTTCCCCCTCATATTTTTGTCTGTAATATACAGGAACAGTTTCAATTTGATATCAGTAAAGTATAGTATTTTTCCATATTCACCTGTATGTGAATTTGTCACTGCTTGCATTCTTGCTCACTTTAGATGTTATATCTTAGAGGCTCATTACTCATCAGCCTTTATGTGTTTTCTTCAAAAGAGCCGCACCCATGGCTCTTGAGAATCTAAGTGGTCTGGCTCCTCCGTTTGATCCATCCTCCTCGCTGACCCCGATCGACCCCTGCCCAGCCCCTTCTGAAGGCCAGCTGCTCCCTGTCCGGTTCTGAGGAGGCTTTGACCAGACCTTACATTGATCCAGCCACATTCATCTCACGGAGGGATTACCTCTCTGCACCGTAAGCCAATTAGATTTTTATGAGATGAGACGGTTAACTGGGTCCAATGAGCAGTCCTTCTGGATCACTGACACTGGAGGTTTGTCTGCGGAGTCATGGTCATGATCAAATTCAATCTTTCTTACAGCTCTCTACATTTCTTCTAGTTATGGGATTTATGGCTCTTAGCAGGGAGCCGAGTCTTTGGGATCTATTCATTTCAGAGTCGTTAAAAAAACATTTTTAGATAGATTTTTAATGTTCCAAAAATAACTCATATTATCTAAAACCTGATCTCTGTTTTATTTCAGTTATCCCAAGCTCTGATCAAACTTTTTACCTTTAGATAATGTTGTAGCTCAGGGGTTTTCAACTGGTTCTGCCTCAGGGACCACCATTCAGACTAAGCAGTAGTCTGCGGCCCACTGTGTGTGCAATATAGGCCTATTTTTTTTGTTACAAAAGAGGGCTACAGTATATACTTTATTTTACAATGCTTTGTGTTCTCAAATGTTTTAAATAACAGTAGTAGAATTATTAAAACAGATATATTTTTTTGGAAGACACCAACTGGACTACAACATTTTTGTTGTACTTGTTGCAATGACAATAAAGATAATTCATATTCATATCAACTTGATATTCATGAATATTCAATATGCAGTGGCCCTAGTGTATTTTTAGTAGCTAAACTGAATAGCAAGTCACGGACCACCAGGGGGCCACGGACCACTGGTTGAAAACCCCTGTATGTAGCTTACAACTTATTGGAACGATTTACAGTTGTGCTCAAAAGTATTGGCATAATACAAAGCCCCACATTGAGACTGGATTATTTTAAAAGGTACACTGCACAACATTTCACCCAAGAAATAAAATAAAATACAATAAAATAAAATAAAATCGCTAACATTCCCTCGCGGTTAGAAAGTAGCTTTGTTTGTAGCAAAGAGCTTGTCTGTATACGCAGAGAATTGACTTTAAAGCAGCCCTGGTTGTTTACAAGTCTCTCCATGGTCTAGCACCAAAATATATAGCCCACATGCTGGAGCCATATGAACCACGCCGAGCCCTGAGGACCTCAGGAAGGGGCCTCCTGTTGGTTCCTAGAGTCAGGACTAAACATGGTGAGGCTGCATTTAGGGTTTATGCAGCAAAAATTTGGAATAGTCTCCCAGAGGAACTGAGACAGGCTTCAACCCTGAATATGTTCAAGTCCGGTCTGAAAACACAGTTGTTTGCTGTTGCATACGACAGTTGAAAGTATTTCATCTGATTTTAAATCTTTTTTATTCTTCAAATACCCATTTTATTCTTTGGATTCTTAACTGTTTTTTGCATGTTTTATTGTATTTTATTGTATTGTGTTTTATTGTATTGTGTTTTTTTGTACTGTGTTTTCTTATGCTGAGTGCTTTTATTGTTGTGAGGCACATTGAGTTGTTTTTGACATGAAATGTGCCATACATACATAATCCTGTGGACCCACCACCTGCAGGACAAAAGGGATTGGTGCAATGAGACACGGGCAGCTTGGACTGCTGCCCCCGCGACCCGGCAACGGATAAGCGGAAGAAGATGGATGGATGGATGGATGTGCCATACAAATAAAGTTATTATTATTATAACCATATTTTAGGGTTAATTATAATAAGTTATAATAACAACACAAGCTAAAAGGATAAGTGGTAAAATATAAAAAGTACAGTGCACTGGGGACAGAAATAAGTTACATTATGTTTGTTATTTTGCAAAAAATGTAACTTCTAAGATATGCTGCATATGGGAGATTTGGAGAAGTTAATCTATAGCTGTCTAAAACTTGACTAAAACTATCACATATAGAAATGACTAAAATGTGACTAAAACTAATAAGCATTTTGTCCAAAAGACTAAAACTAAAACTCAAATGGCTGCCAAAAACAACACTGACTGAGAGTGGGGACGTCTCCAGCTGGTCTCTGTGATGTTGACTAAAGGCAGACAAATATGAGATTTAAAAAGGTTACATCCTCATCCAAATACAGTCTTTGATCACCTAGTGCAAAACATAGCATGTTCTGTGTCTAGCTGGTCATTAGGAGCATGTTTTGTGTTGACAACAGTATAATCCAAATGTTACACAGTGTGCCTTTAAATGCAATAATCCAGTCTTGATTAACGGAGCCAGTCTTTTGAACGGCTCTTTGGAACAAACAGATCCCAAAGATCTGAGGCGTGAATGCCATCAATATGTGCAGGAGCTGCCCATGGCTATCAACCCCTTCATGGAGGAGTCACGATTGTAAAAATAAACTCAAAACGGCAAATGACATTATGGTCGTAAACGTTAATTGAGGAAGCTGCCGTGAAAATATGGTCAAAAGGGTGTCCTGGTTTCCCTTCATGCTGCGCTGATCCGGAGGGGCGGGTGCAGATGGAGGTTGGGTTAAGATTCTAGCCGCAGAGTAATGGGTCCGGCGACTGGATGATTGCTGGCCCAGACCCGTGCGTAATGACCCTTCCCGTTTTAGGAGGCTGATGTGAAGCAGTTAGCAGAAACATCCATTCGCTCCCTCACAACTCCGACCACAAGCACTAACAACAGGCCATACATTAGCACAGCGGCTTTATGGGGCTCGACTAAAGACAGTCTGTCATGAAGGAAGCGATTGTGTAGGTGTAAATAAAATGATTTGTTGTTAACTGCGATAATACCATGGAATGAACATGTTCTGTTACACTGATCCTCAAACTATGTGTGAGATGTTTGTTGGGTTGCAGTGAAATTGCATATCAAAACCACTAAAGCAGCATCTGGACACAGCTTGTCTCATTATCGCATAAGGGAAACAGTTCCTGTATTGTACAGTCAGAGACTCTTTACACATATTGACATATAGGGATGGGAGAACCGGTTCTACAAGTAGACCCGGTTCTGTTCGACCAAAGCAGCGGAACCGTATGTCTACTTCATTGTCGATCCCTCTTATTGATGCTCCAGCTCTGAAAACACTTTTTTTCCCCCTTTTTCAGTTAGTGCGAGCGTCGCAGTCTTTAAAAAATAAAGCAGTTTCTGTTTTTGATATACTTTATGAAAAGCATATTCATTCCTTGCTTTTCCCACAGCACACAGACAAGTCGGGCATCAATAAGAGAATTGATAAAGAATCAAATCGATAGGCAAAATTATTGATGGCATTGACAAGAGTAAAGTTTTTATCAATTCCCATCCTTATTGATGTACATACAGTAAATGGTCAAATGGTAAATGGCCATTTATACAGTATGGTACAGTGGTTCCAAACCTGGGAGGCGGGCCCCCCCTGGGGAACTGCAGGGGGGGCCCAGAGCTTTGTCTGGTCAGAGGGTTAGGCCATAAGAGATATTATTTTAAATTTAGTCGACTAAATCTGAAATAAATGGAGCTTCTCCCACATGAACAAAGCACAGAGCTGCTCAATGAAATGAGGCTCTTTCAAACTGAGCCACTGAAGCTTTAATTATTTTAGTCACTTCTATTCATTTTTTGATATACAGAATGGTCCACTGTCATATAACCAATGTCTCAAATCTGCATAAAGTGAAAGGACTGCATGTGCAGAAAACACTCCAAATTCTGTGTATTGGTTTGAAATAATTCCTATTTGGACACATTTATTACATTGTAATGTATTCAGGAAGCCTGCGGTTTTGGAATGGGAGGCCCCACCTGTATCCAGCCTAATCAGGGGGGGCTTCGAGGAGAAAAAGTTGGGAACCACTGGTATAGAGCATTTCTACCTGCTCAAAGCACTTTACATTCATTCATACACACTCATTGATACACAAGTCTGTGCAAACACTGGAGGCAAGGTAGTGAAGTGTCTTGCCCAAGGACACTACGCCAGTGTGCACCTGTGGGATTCGAACTACCCTTCCTGTTACAAGAGTTGTCTCTATAATGCTCCAGAATCGATTATTTTAGGGTTTCTGATAAGTTTCTGGTATGAAAACCGAAAAACAAGTGATCCTGGAGCATCATAGAGGCCACTGTGATAAAAAGCAACAGTGCCATGTTACATCCATACAGCCACTGGTCTACTAAAAAGTTAAATACAGACTTTTTTCACATAAAAGATGGTGCACCTTTAAATAATTCAGATGCATTGTAATTGGTGACTAAAATCCAAACTCTCCACACTGTCTTACTCTGTGTACACGATGCAATCCCGGTTAACAAACAGATACCTGACAGTATTGAAAGATGCTCAGACTTACAGCCTCTGAAGTCAACACAAGACATATCAGCGAGTGTTCAGCGGTATGTCCATATTAGGGTGGCTGAAAAAGAGTTTTTTTTTGGAAATGTCACCCTCCCCTGGTTTTATATTGTGGGTATTGGTGTATATATCACCCAGATTTTTTTCAGAATTTTAAAACCAATTTTGAGGGTTGCCATTTTCCAAAATATGCCAAATGTGGCAAAAAGAGGGAAAATTATGCGTTTTTCGTCAAGTAAGTGAATATATTCTACTGAAATTCAGGATTTGAGTACCTGACAGTGTAGGCCTACCTCCCATATATGATGTGTACGAGTTTGTGTCATCTCATCTCATTTTCCAAGCCAAAAACACATTTCTCACCTAGAAGTTTGACAAAACACTTGTTTCCATGTTTTCCATAATACTGAAAATTGACATAGATTCATACTTGAAACTATAACATGGTATCACAGATCTGATTAAGTTCAAAACTGATGGTCATTGAACATTCGTTGTACATTTGTTGTACATTCAGACAATTTGATAATGTCATTCCAGTGTGCCTTGCGGAGGCAAGAAATATGACTGCGGTCGTCAATGTGACCTGCGTCCCCATGTCTCTGGTGAGGTTCTTCAGATCCTGGTAGGCAGGGGACAGGGGCCAAGTCATGTGGTATCGATCCAGCCCCTTCCTAACTGCAGCAGGTTCGCCCGCACATGGAATCCAGGTGGCATTAGAGATACAGTATATGGACTTCAGCATTATAATAATTATTATGTAATTGTGTAGTGTTTAATTAGCTAAAATAAGGTAAGGTAAGGTATACTTTATTAATCCCCGTAGGGAAATTCATTCTCTGCATTTGACCCATCCTTCGATGCCGCTGGGACAATCCTTCAGGAGCAGTGGGCAGCCGTGTTGACGGCGCTCGGGGACCCATCTCCAGATGTGGAGCCAGGCTTATGGTCAGAATCACCTGCTGGAGGATTTAACCTAATGTGCATGTTTTGGGTTGACGGGGAAAACCGGAGCACCCGGAGGAAACCCATCCAGACACTGGGAGAAACCTGCAAACTCCGCACAGAAAGGACGCACGGGTCGGGAATTGAACCCGGGACCTTCTTGCTGTGAGGCAAGAGCGCTATCCACTCTGCCACCGTGCCGCCATATGCACAGATAATACATTCACAGACTTACATCTCCGCCGAAGTAGATACACTCTGTGAGCTCCCGGTAATCTGGTTCAAACGTTTTTGCCCCCAGATGCTCTCTGGCCCACTCCTTCTATGCCAGGACAAGAGTGGTGGTGATTGAGTAAGGACCCATATGAGGAGAGCCAGTGAAGTCTTCTAGCCACTCCCACTGCACCAGGACGTTAGGGTCACGAACTACCGGAACCACGTCACTTTGCCCCGGGGAAGCCAAACTTTGGGCCATGTGACTACTGACCTGACCTGCCCAAGCCTAGCTGTCTTTGTGACACAAAGGACCCGGCTTATGTTCAATCTCTTCCGCATCGATACCACATGACTACCAGGATCTGAAGAACCTCACCAGAGACATCAAAGTAGTTAATGATAGTGCTGAGACGGCTGTGAAGGATGTGCAAGAGTATGCCAACATGACATGGGACACAGGTAACATTCTGGTTGAAATCGACCGCCGCCGTATTTCTCGCCTCCACAAGTCACACTTGAATGACATTATCTAATTGTCTGGATGTACAACAAATGAAGAGTTTATTTGCAAAAACAGATAAGTGCCGTTGACAAAAATCAACATATGCTTGTAGTTTTCTCTTTTTGTAGATGACAGTTTAATAACCAGATCTATTTTAGTGCATCAGAAATATGAAGTCACTTG
>OMNZ01017641.1:0-13256 GCA_900303255.1 Lesueurigobius sanzi
ATGTTGTTTTGTTGCACAGACAGACGTGTGGACAACAATGGAACTGCAGGTGGTAATGTGACAATAAAAAAAACACAGAAACGTCCAAAACACCCACAACTTCTACATTTTGAAGAGAATATTGTTTAGTGGTATATTTTTGCACTGGGGATAATATATTTGAGCACAAGTCTGAAAAGAATGAAACTGCAAGTGGGGAGGGGACACAGGACAGAAACGCGGCTGGCTCCTCTGCCTCAGTCTCTTCTGCCCTGCCCCCGCTCCAGTGCGTGGCTGCTGCCTGTAAACACTCTGCGCTAAAAACACGTGGCCCCTCTCTCTCTCTCTCTCTCTCCCTCTCCCTCTCTCTCTCTCTCCCTCTCTCCGTCTCTTCAGCACGCTGCTGCTGAGGGAGAAAGCGCCCGGCAGCAGCATGGCAGCTGCTGGGTGTACTTTTGCGATGTACAGAATCAGTCCCTTTCTGTCTAGAGGCCTGATTTTTTTTACACAAGCTCCGCCAGGTCGTTCTCCACCCTGCCCCATCAAAAAACCTAATTGACGTCTATAGACGTCATTGGCAGTCAATGAGTTAATGATTGAATAATACCAGTAAGTACCCTCCTTTTAAAATATATTGAAGCAACCAAGCCACAGATCTCACACATGCTGCCTGAATAACGTTTTTACCAGTAGTGTTCAACCTTACACTTTTGCCCAAGGTCACTCACGAGGCCCCACCTGCAGGTACACCGCGGCGTAATGGGCTGTAATTTAGGAGGGTTTAATGGTTAAGATGTGATGCCCGGTTACAAGACAGCATGGCTAATGTTATCTCCAAGAGACAGATGTTGCTACCAAAGATTACCACACACGCGTACACACAGGCACACACACAAGCTATCATAAACCCTGTGCGCACATGCAGAGAGGCCCGATCACATTCACTCCGCAGACAATAGCACCGGCGGGAGTGTCGAAAATAGCCGCATCGACTGGCAACGCAGATCAATGACAAATACAACATCCCTGCGAGTTAATTATGAAAAATGATTTTGTGAGAAATACAATACAGACAAAGACAGTTTTCGCCCCCAAAAGACGTTTGATTTTTAGGCCGTGCTCCTCCTCGCCGCATTGATCGACAGAATAACGAACATTGTTTCAAAATCATGGCATTTAAAAACTCTATTACCTTTTAGGAATCCAATAACGTGCCGCTGTTCTTTGGCTGTTAACCCTTAGCGCCATCCATCATCCATATCTTCGCCCCTACATCTAACCAAAGAATTTAATCCCGCGCAGTAAATGGTTCTCCGGCAGCGTATAAAGGTCACTTAGTTTATGGCTTTTAACTGAAGCTGTCAGGAACAACCCTTGGGTCAGATAACCATCAGTCGTCTTTTGTCATTAATTCATCCGCAGTGATGCACGGACACAGGCGGGAGGACGGCATGCAGACGAGAGCACGCTCCTCTTATCGGCCCCGGCAAGGCAATCGATCCTGGGTCAATTTCACTCACCTTCTCCAGGTATCATCAGCATTTATCCTTATGAACTGCTATTGCTACTTAAAGAGATGTCAGCCGTGTTTATTTCAGAGCTGGCAGTTTTCTGGATGTAATTATATCCTAGTTTTACTTTGCTAAGAAATGTTCTATTATATGCGCCAAAATTAGGTGTTACTTAAGAGACAACCAATTAAACAAAATAAGCTACTAACTATTCCTCTGCACAAAAAAAGTTTAGTTTAGTAAATAGGCCTCATTGGAAGTAAACTGTCACTTTACTAAAAGGTACACAGCGTAACATTTGGTATTGAACGACCCGCTAAACACAGAAGATAATATTTTTGCAAGAATGAATTTGGATGGGGACCTAGCCTATTTAAATCTCATTTAGCTGCCTTTAGTCACTATCTCCATGGAGACGAGCTGGAGGTAAGCAAAGACACATGTTTGTTTGTTCATCTTAATGTTCAATGATAAAAAAACATCTGTAATAAAATAGATGCTTGCATTGTATTGTAATTAATGGACTGTTACTGTGTACCTTTAAAGTGACTTTATATCAGAGATTTTTTTTTCTATTACTGCCATAGCAAGACAATATTTCCCTCATCTCAGGGCAGTTTTTAACCCATTAAAATGGCAGTATGTTTGGTGAGAGCATAGACAGGATGTAAATGCTGTAAATGTGATGTTACGATGAGGGAACTGGGGCATTAGCCGCTCCTCTGTTGTTTTCCTGCTTCTTCCTGGATTCATCCTTGTACGTGACATGCGTCATTGTGTCAATGGAGCGAGCCACTCTGGTTGCCGCACTGCGTTTTTCTCCAAAAGTTTAGATTATTGAACTTTTGCGTCTGTCGCTAGGAGAGCTTGTGATGCGCGGCAGATGCTTGAAAAGCTTCAAAGGAGACGCACGTGGTGCGCCGCATGATCTCTTGATGCCCCTTGACGCGCGCCTACCATATATTTTGAATGTAAACCGCCTTTGCCGTCCACGTAGCCTTTGGTCTGAAAATAAAGCTTCATGTTGCTCCCTGAAAGTTGTATGTATAACCTCATCTCTGTGAAGAAATGGGATGTTAGAAATGTGTTGGGAAAGTTAGAAATTAGTTTGGAATTAACAGTCCAAGCTTCACTTGATCTTTCTTTCTTTGTTCGTTAACAAACAAACAAACAACAAACAGGTATAGCGTCATTAAATTTCAACAATTGTTGTAGCAAACAATGTACTTGTATTAGTAAAAGTACCAGTGAAAGTAGCAGCGATAAAGGAATACAGTACATACCAGTTGTAGTTCCCATGTTTGGATCTGGAGGTGTGGCCGTGCTAACCCCTCAGACTAAAGTACTTTCTAAAACATTTGAGGTACTTATGGGTGAATTCTTGTCAAGTACACTCAGTGCAGTGCTTTGACCTTAAACAAATTAGGATGTGTCACCGCTGAACATAGCCCTAACTGTTAAACTTTTGTGTTAGTGCCTATGTATTTGGAGGTTAAACATGTGCGTGTGCGTGTGCGTGTGCGTGTGCGTGTGCGTGTGCGTGTGTGTGTGTGTGTGTGTGTGTGTGTGTCTTTGTGTGCGC
This sequence comes from Lesueurigobius sanzi, assembly GCA_900303255.1. Taxonomy (NCBI): domain Eukaryota; kingdom Metazoa; phylum Chordata; class Actinopteri; order Gobiiformes; family Gobiidae; genus Lesueurigobius; species Lesueurigobius sanzi. Next base: position 3,073 of record OMNZ01017641.1, read on the forward strand.
AGTATCAGTGTGTTTAAGTCTCCTCTGAGTCTTGGCTTCCTCCTGTTTCCATTTAACAGCTTTAAACCTCCTGATTCTAATAATTTCCTCCTAATCCCTTCAGAGGGGCTCCCAGATTAACTCTCTAATTAAGTCAACAATACGCACACACAATCATTCACAGCAGTAGCCGCCTCTATCTGATGCTCTCACCGGTGGCTGTGGCAGTACATGCCGTGTCTATATATGGCGTCTATATGAGCGTTTGTGTGGGAGCATTTCAATAATTAAACTTCCATCGGACCGTTGTTATGACGACACATGGATTTTTCTGACGTTAATCCAGGATTATTCTTCTCTGCTCATCTCATTAACGCCGATTATTAAAAACACATAGGACACGCGCGCTGTTACTAATTATGGACCCGTTTCCCTGGAGATGGACATGCGCTGGCAAGAAATATAAAGATATCTGCTGTCACAGGTAGCTAAAGCAAATTAGCAAAGCCTGTTATTAAAAGATGCATACATAAAGCATGCTTTGTAGAGCACGACAGAGTCAGGGTCAGGCTGCAAAATTCATCGCAATCGAAGCCAAATTGCACTTTGAATGGTTGGTTATAATTTGCAAATCAAAAAGACTGCAATTATTCAGGCAGAACAAGATCCTTTGCAAATAACAAAAACATCCCGTCTCCATGCTGTCTTTATATGTATCATTGTAGACAAGGATAGAATGCTTGTGATTCTTGTATGGTAATACTTCTCTCATATGTAAATCACAATTGCAATCAAAACTTGTCAGAATCACTATAAAAAATATTCTTCCAAAATCATAGAGCTCTAATTCATGATTCCTTAAAACATGTACAAGTGGAAAGTACTGAGCAAACAAATGATATGAAATTGAAAAATCATAAACACTGTATATTTTACATAATATATAGTATTACTGTAGACCAGTGACTCTCAACTGGTGGGTCGGGGCCCCAAAGTCGGTCTCAGAATCATTTTCAGTGTTTCAGCGAGCCTTTCCCAGGAAACATTTTAACAGTAGTAAGAACAAAAACACTTCTTTTGACCATTACTTCAGGTTTATAGATTTATTCAATACTCAGGTTAACAAAACCAAAGTGGGGGAAAATATTGAAAAAGTGTTTTATAAGTTCAAATAAATGTTCTTATTTGGGTGGTAAATGGTCATCACATGTCCCGACTAGGGGTGTGACAACACTGTATATCGATTTTCCGATATATTGAGATGTTTTGTGGTACTTTTTATGCTAACATCGATACTTTTGATGACACCATGCATATTAATTAACAACGTCATGAACATGAGGCTGCAGTGCTCCACTGCTCTCACAGTAAATAGAGACCAGTAATGGTCAATAATACAGCCAGGACAGTAGAGGGCAGCACTACCAAACACTGTCACACAAATAAATAACTTTCATTGATAGAGCTTATGATTATAAATAAGGTTAAATTGTGGTTAATGTCCGGGGAACAGGTAGGTTGTGTATTTCAATATAAATGAAGTGATCTGTCACTATTTAAGAAAAAAATGAACAATGCAAATGAAAACAAAAATAAATCATAAACAAATGGAGCGTATTGTTGTTTATGAAGTAAAAATGTTGAAAAAGTTAGTTTATTTAAAAACAATGATATATCGGCTATGTTATTATGTGCAATATATCGATTATCGCAGTACAGTATTGGAAAATCGTGAGGTTATCATATCAGAAAAAGGGTTTGCAAACAGTAGTAATAATACTGGAATAGGATTAAAAAAAAACTAAATTAAAAAAAGACTAATAATGATAAAATGACTTGTCTCTTAGCGTCTATCAATAAAAAACTGTATAAACTATATAAAACATCTCTTATGTACACTGGATAAAAAAGGAAAATAAGATAACTAATAAGTGACATTGCAGGTATTGTAAACACTGAGGTAAACCATCCATCCACCCCTTTAATCCTGACGCCATACCAGTTGAGAATGACTGCTTTAGACTATAATAGTAATGTTTGTATCTGTATTATTTTCGCAGCACTGTTTAGTTAGGCTAACCAAATATGGAATAACAATTACACTCCCTCAAAACTTCATATAAAAAATGACAGATTTAGTCAGAAACACATACCAAAAATTGAAAGAAAAATTCCCTTAGATATTGCTCCTTTGAATCTAGTTACAGGAAACCATAGTTTGTACCAGAGCTCTCTCCGGCCTATTACAAGTGTATGAAAGCCTCTCAGATTGTGAATTTACCGCGTGTACCTGAAAGTGCCCTTGTCTCCGCTCTCCCAGGCTGCGCACACTCCCGCGGCGCTGGCTCCGACGAACAGGTGAGAGCGAGATCACCCGAGGCTTGTGTCCACTATGGCCTGCTCTCCGCGGGTCAGCTCAGAATAACCACTCTGCTCAGCCCTGCAGCCATCCATCACAAAGCACACAGCGTTACAACAACTCATGGAAAAAGAAAGAAAGAAAAAAAAAAGGAGGAAATGCTCCGCGCGCAAAACACAACAGGCCTGTTTAATTACAAAGGCAAATGCAGCATGACAGGGGTGCCCCCAGGTGTAGTCCACAAGGTCTCCTCTCCGGTTATGTTATCGTGCACTAAACAACGCAGACGTGAATAGTTCCATTGTCGGATGAGTAAAAGCCTCGGCCACAACAACAAATCATGTCACGTTAGAAGGGAGTAACATTTGGATAAGCTAAACATCTGCATCCTCAAAAAGGTTGCGGCTAGATCCCCTATCAGGACAAGGCTTTCCATTTTTAGCCCACTCAAGGAGGGAGCCGAGAGGGAGATAGCGTTGTAAAATAGACTGTGGTTTGATTTAGTGGGGAAGAAAAACAAGATGAACAAACATTATAGTGAGAATCCGGCATTTATTTTGTAGAATTATGAGCTTTATGAGCTAAAGTCACCACAAGGTCGAATGAGGAAGGGCTCGTATGTCAAAATAAATATGCAAATCACTGCACGCTGAGAGTTAGATGACTCGCTGGGCCTAATGCGGAAAAGAAAAAAACAACATAAAATATTCAGATTAATGGTCGCAATTACAGTATATGAATACCTTCATACTACACCAGTGTGCGCAGACAGAGGAGGTAACATGTCTTCAAAGACGACCTGCCTATACATTGGTCAGTGGGAGAATGCAACTGAATAAACTTAAAGGCACTATACCTGATTAATTTTTTTTTTTTTGCAAACAGTGAAATAGGGAGCAAGTAAATTAAATTGATAGTTGTGGTTAAAACACATTCCTAACTTTCCGTACACTTCTAAAATCTCAGTTCTCCATAGGGATGAGTTTATAAATGAGTTTCACAACATACAGGGTGACTTTTTTGGGTCATTGTCATAGAACTAACCTGCAAACTCATGAAAATGGCAAAAATGCTTTAGAAGTAATTGGATGCATGTTGTTATTTTCACAAACAACCACAATACAAATGTAACTTCAACAAAAAAAAATCCGGTACAGTGCATTTAAAGAAGAAGGCTGTCAGATTGCAAAGTGAGGAGGAAGAAATGTTAAAAGTAAACAATCTAGCTCCCTCCCCTCACAGCCCCTCCTCACTCTGGCTGCTGAAGAACGTGTCGGGCTAATTGCTGTTTTATTAGATTTCTGTACCTTATTCTATTTTTATGCATGCCTTACAGTTTCATAATTCTTATATATTCTTTTTATTTTCCATAGTTTATTGTTTATTATTTATCATTGGCAAAATGTATGTTCCTTGTTGCACGAGAACACCAAAGAAAAATCCTGGTCTGTGAAACCTTTCATTGACAATGGCAATAAAATCTCGTGTGTGTGTGTTGATTGACAGGTCAGCTCAGAGGAAAACCCCATTGGTCGATGGTCAAAGTTATGGCAACAACGATTCTGATTAGTTGCCGAGATCAGCAAAAGGAGGGATGTAAATATCATTATTCTGTGTCACTTACTTTACATCAAAGTCATTTATATGCATTTTATAGATTTGTAATATGTTTAGGGGGTCATTTACCAAGCATTAGCTCGAGAACATGGGCAGAAGTGGATCAACAGCAAAGTCATTCATTCGTGTTGTCATCTCTATCAGGTTTGTGGCCCATATACTGTCCTATAATACAGGCAATTTCAAATGGTAAATGATGTGCAGCGTGCTAATTAATAGCTCTGTGCCATTTTCCAGCTTTTAATCGCTATTAATAAATGATCCCCTACTTACAGACCATCACTTTACTGGACATCGAGTATCATGACAAACCATTTACCCCTGAACTGGAACTGTGATTGTGTTTGGAAATTTGTGAGACAAGGGCCATTCAAGTGAGTCACATTTTATTAAGAACTTCCTCATGTTATGAATGCCTTACTTTTTGAGTGTACAATGGGTTCAAGTTTACCATTATTATAACGTTTTTTCAGATTCTATACCGCCTCTGGCAATCATCAGCTTTTCTCTTCTTCACCTTGTAACTTTCAGAGACACAGTAAATAACATATAGCTGTAAAAGTATTGGCCCATTATTGCCACGCGCCATTATTCCAACATCTAGCCTTTGTGCTCCATCGGTGACGGAGTTCTCAAAAGCTTCAATGGCCTCCTTCTCTTCTTGAAAGTGAAAGGTTGTGCGCCAAAGCAAGTGTGCGTTCCTGATGCAACTGTCAATTTCTTGCTTTAGACTCAACTGTCACGGCGTACAATGAGTTCTTTAAAATGGGTGAAGAGCGACGGCAGAGGTGAATTTAAAATGTTAGCGCAGCACATTAAAAGCTGGATCAAATTCAAATGTAATAAAAAAGAAACTACTGTTGGCACGCGCGAACATTAAAAATAGGTACCAGGTAAAAGGATTTAGCCAGTTTTGCTCTGGCTGCTGCTAAGAAGTAAAGCTCTAAAACTAATTTCTCCCATCAACATCTCTCAGGCAGATTAAAGCCAGCCTTACACGACTATGCACTTACTTCCACAAAAGCGCAGAACAAACCACAACTATTGGAGTCGACTACAGCCTTTAATGCCACTCTTTGCAAATTCGAATTCAGATTTCAGCTCTGACGAATGGGTGTGAAAGGATAATCGCCAGAGAAGGCACTTGAGACAGCACAGACACAAGATTTACAGTACGAGAGAAGAGCGAAGTAATCACGAATGAGAGAGAAAAAAAAAAGAGGGGGCGTGCTCAGTGTTCCATCGGGGCATCTGTGTCATCTTCATCATCGCTGCATGGATCGAAGTCTTCCTCGGGCGCCTCCTCCTCCTCCTCCATCTCTCCCCCGAGATCCGCCAACAATTGTTCCACATGCTCCAACACGGGCTGGTCATCGCACTGCAGCTTGTTGTACAGCTGGAGAAGAAAACACAATCATTTATTGCATTTCGGACGGTTGTTTTAGCAAGAGCAATGTATTGAGGCAAATTTATGGAGCTTTTCAAAATATGAAAATGGAGTACTACTATATATACTGCATGATCAATCAAACGTAACCTGCTTTGTGGTTGATACAAACGGGCCGCTGCCAACCAAAAGCTTGGTTGATATAGTTGTTCAAAACTTTACACTGGAAATGTTCACTGGCATCTAATGTATTTCACCCACTGAGGATAACATGTGGCATGATTGATAGAAACAGGATGGCTATGTACAGTGTTAGGGAGTAACTAAATACATTTATTTAAAATACGTATTCAGTACTCATTTTGAGTAACTGTATTCAAGTACAAAATACTCTCTCATTTGAGGGTATTCTGAATACAATTACTTTTCAAATACCAAATGAATACATTGAAATATTCATAGTCATTACATTTTAGCTTAAAATTTTACAACAGTCGTAAAAAAAATAACCTTCAAGGAAGATCTGAATTTCCTACTTAAATTTTAAAAATTCATTTAAAACCCCTTATGTCACGTTCATGTAAATAATGCACATGTGAGTCATGTGACCTGCTGTGATCTGATTGGTCAAGTGTGCTCTAATTAAAGGTGAATATGTTAATAACAGTTGGTGTAAAAGTGTTGCTACATATTTTTAATCATTCATCATATTTATACAAAAATATAATGCAAATCAAGGTGAAAGTATTCTAAGTATTCAGAATACAGTACACTGATTGGGCAAAGTAACTGAATACGTTACAAAATACATTTTAAGACACATATTCAGTATTCTGTAACTGAATACAATTCCAAAGTATTCTCCCCAACACTGGCTATGTTAATCATTTTAAAACAAAGATTAGAATGACAAGGAATGACAACTCTGCGCAGTAAAAAGTATTCATTGAAATACTATTAAAACATTTTTTTAAGCTAAATAAAGAGTAAACAGTGGTGAGAGCTGCCTTTAGTCTGCCTGTAGGAGAGTTTATTAGTGCTGGTTAGGTCCTAAAATTGCTTAATGGCAGCTGCATTATGTCAGCAAGACTTGCAAAATGCTGGTAAACACTTTTTGTCTTTCATTTAGCAAATCAGCACATTTGATACAACATTTGGCTGCACAGGAGACAAAAGACCACTTATCTTCCTCTCACTGCTTCCACATGCACGTGTACATGCACGTCAGAAACATATCCTGCAGCACGTATGGCTCTGCAGCATCTACACAGTGCTGTAATCAGTGTTGTTATCGCAGTGAAATATGCTGTGAAAGTCTAAGATAAAAAAGTCCCATGCTCGGAGCAGCCTGCAGATTTATCTCTGTAAAATACTCGGGCTGTATGTAATTACCCAGCGCCAAGTGGAGCTGCGTGATAAAACTACTTTCACAACCACTAAGGACAGCACGAACAACACTTTCCACATGCACAAATGCACTCAAAGGGAACTGATACAGCAATTTATGCTTTATATTTAGCCTTTGCTTTCCTGAAACAACACTAGGGGAGGTAAAAAAAAAAAAAAAAGGAGCATCGAGGGAATACAGGGCAGTCGTGGAATTTTGCTCTCCTCAATCTCTAGTACACGAACAGTCACCAGAGCTCATGGGCAGCTGAGAGCCTTCAGTCTGAGTAAAAGTGTGAGAGGACAGAGTGATGAGTGTGCGTTCCTAACCTTCAGATTAGTCCGAGCTGCAGCGGGACAGACAGGAGACTCTGTGTCCCGAGAGAGCTCATTTGGACTGAGCTGTGCTGCCTGTATAAGTGTTTAACTGCAGTCTGTGCTTAACTGTGCAGTCATCCATGTGTTTAGATGAGCCATATATGTGTTTACACTAGCTGTGTTACAGGAGGGAGGGACCGGAGGACGATGAGGCTTAGGTCCAACTGTGTTACTGAAGTATACAATACATACTTCAAAATGAACACACACTTATTCTTATTCTTCTTTGGTCATTGGGAAATGCCGGGAGATGTTTATCCACAATGAGTTTTCTGAATAAAGTTTTGCAGATCCGTATTGGTTCAATACACAGTGTAATTGCAAATCAAAGCCTTGAGGTAAAAGTCAGGGGAATATGATTTGCACAAGGGGAACTGTGTGTAACTTTTTTAACTGAATGTATCAGATTCAGCTCAAAGATGTATTAAGGCTGTTGTATTTATTAGTGGGGTGTGGATCAATAGAGCAAGATGTCTGCTGGATGAGACGTGATCATCCAGTGATGCTTTCAGCGACTAAACAAATCAGAGCGATTCTTTACACATTCTACACTCGACGTGCTGATCTCAGCACTGCCGTCACAAACACAGGCATTTCTCATTTAGTGCAGCCAGTGTTTTCTCTCCTCACTTTCACGGCCCACAGAGCTGCCCTGAGTGGGAGGGTGTAATCACACCGCTTCTTCATGGTCTGCTCAGCTCTACTCCAGGCTCAAGTCATGGCCTACAGCACATGACCACCGCCACAACCACTCCATGTTTAACAGCTGAGACGTGGGGCTCAGGCAGAGAGAACACCTCTGTATTACACATTTAAACTTGCACATATACAAAATATTATGAACCTGTCCCACAGACTGACAACTACACATTATGATCTTTATTTGGGATTCTGTTGTGGTATAAACCACCACTAAACTGACTGAAAACACAAAACCTCTGAGGGCAGAGTCTTAAACGTTTAGTGGCACAATGCCATATCAATCATGACGGCATTCCCTGCAAAAGAAACTTTTATAGAGTTAGTCTGGCTTCAAGATAATGAGAGTAGCCACTTCAGTTCTTTGTGCCAAAATTGAATAGGCTTTTAGACTTTAATGCAAACAGGAATTTTATTTGCTTCCATTGAGCTGAAGTACGTTTGAATGGGGCTCTGTTTATGGTCTTCCTATTGCAAAGATGGTTGCAAGAAGCAATCAAATTGAATTCACCAGAATTAGATAGGGTTTTTCGTCTATATTTAGTGAGCTTATTCATATGGCACAGATTATAAAGATGGACTCTGTCCACTAAAGAATAAATGGTAATAAGCATTAATGCAGCCTTCACATAAAAATTGATCCATTTCCCAGCGGAGCCTTTTCTGAGAACTCAGAAAGTGGAATAAAGACGTGCTGATTATGCTCTGAAGCCTAATCATTTCATCATTGTTCACCTTCTGTTCCACATCTGCGCTAAATTTCCCCTTTCATTTCACCTCGGCTTCATCTGATTTCCTAAAGCCTTCATTTACTGGGCTCATCTCTCCCCTCATCCACTCCATCTTTGGCTTTTCTTTCTCTCTTGCACTTGTACACTTTCGCCAAATGACCTTCCTGTCTGAGTGATGGATAACTCTTCATACTTTAAACCTGTACAGGAGCGATTGCCGACACACAGGCAGATTACAGAATGGGGCTGAAGTTTGTGCTGTGCTCGTACCTCGACGCTGTGCTCTCTTCTCTCTACACAACACTTCTGTGGGGCATGGGCATTTCAGAATTGATTAAACTAGCTGCTTCTTGCCTTTTAACCCCTGTCCAACACAGTCCAACACAGCTGCAGGCTCAGGTGCCTCTGTCGACAGTAGGGTTTTCAGACTGGGCTAGTACATGTCAGTAAAGGTGTGGGTTCATACACAGGCTTTCATCTAGTTTTCATTTTTGTTTAATTCCTAGCTCTGTGCGACCTTGTTCAAAATCATCAGCTTATCAAACTTTCCTATTTTAGCTCGTGTCCTGGAGCTTAAGCTGGAGTTTATTGACTGAAAAATAGCTGGAAACCTACAAAATAATACTGATGCATCAGCACAAACTTCTTACTTATAGGACATTTGGCGAATAATGATGTAAAATATTGCAATAGTTTTGTATCAGTTTTAAAAAGTTTTGTTGTGTATTCATTTCTAATGCACATTCTGAGCTAATAGATTAAAACATTTACATGTTGGCAGGTTTGTCATGTCATGTTATGTGACATGAAAGTAGCAATCAGTTTGGAGGTAAATATCTTTAACTTTCTTCAAACAAAATATTAATGGGTAATGTTTTACAGCAGAGATAGGCAACGTCAGGCCCGGGGGCAAAATCTGGCCCCCAAGCATATACAAAAGCATATACTGAACTTTTTCCATTTAATTAAGTATTTCTCCCAGAAAGTTAGTGCAATGCCACATGTTTTGGTAAAAACAAAGAAGAGAATAGAACTGTCAGAGGACTTGAGAACCAAAATTGTGGATAAACATTAACAGTATCAAGGTTCCAAGTCTATCTCCAGAGATCTTAATGTTCCTTTGTCCACAGTGTGCCACAAAATGAAGACATTTACACCCCATCGCACTACGGCTACTCTCCCTGGACATGGACCGAAGAGAAAAACTGAATTTGTAGTTTTTGCTACATTTTTGTACTGTTCTAGTACACACAAAGGAAATGAACAGATCTATAGCAAAAGATGTGTACTGTATTTTCCGGACTATAAGTCACACCAGCCAAAAAATGCACAATGAAGAAGAAAAAAAAACACGTTATCTTGAAAGGCAAGTTATAATAAAAACAATAAAATAGAGAACAACAGGCAGCAATAGGGGTACATCGATGGTTATTCAGCTCCACGAAGCATAAACAATGAACTGAATAGGTGTCTGGTATGTTAATGTAACATATTCCTATGTCCTATCTAGAGGGTAGAGTACAGTGTGTGAAGGTTGGGGCCGTAAAATCTAATCTATGTCCAAATGATTTGGGTGTGCCCCAAGGTTCGGTCCTAGGACCGCTGCTGTTCTCTATTTACATTAATGACCTTCCAGACTGTTGTCAGG